>LOJH01016552.1:957-19703 GCA_001685095.1 Ellobius talpinus
AGAAACTGCCTTGGCCTAGTTGATAGGGCGGAACTTAGGTAGGCGGAGAAAACAACTGAATTCTGGGAGGAAGAAAGCAGAGTCAGGGAGAAGCCATGGATCCTCTGCCTGAGATGGACGCTGGTTAGAATCTCTGGTAAGCCACAGCCACATGGTGATACACAGATTAATGTAGATGGGTTAAATTAATATGTAAGAGTTAGCCAATAAGAAGTTAGAGCTAATGTCCAAGCGGTGTTTTAATTAATACAGTTTCTGTGTGTATTTTGGGTTTAAGCTAGCTGGGCGTCCAGGACAAACAAACGGCCTGCTCCCTCCAACAAAGAAGTACATCATACATGAATATAGGCAGTGCCCTGCTGAAGTTCACGGAGCTCTCATGGGTTTTAAACACTATCACCATCAACGTACCAACAAAATACAAGGAGGACACTAAAACAAAAGCTACCACCTTTAAGTTCATGCTGTACCAGAACTTACCAATAAATATTTCTTACCAGTGAAATTAAATCCTCCATTGTTTGCCTGTTGTTGTGGTGATGTACAGAAAGTTCTGTTATGCAATCATCATCAAGGTGAATCAACTACAAAACAGAGTTTCATAAACGGTTAAGTTTATAAATAACTTCTGTTAAAGTTAAAATCAACATAATCACTTCCAACAGCAACATGTGGAAAGAATATTAGTTTGTCAAACTTTTGGACACCCATCAACATGCATGATTTGTTTCTTTTTGCAGTGCTCAGACTGGAAGCCATGGTCTAATGTCAGTTAGGCAGGTGCTCTACTGCTGAGCTGCAGCCCACTTGTCCTCATCTGTCCACAAGCAGTCAGAGGCTGACAACCATCCCAAGATCTCTGCTGGCTTCCATACCCCAGCACCTGACTGACTGTTAGTGCTTCCACGCTGCAAAAGATCACAGTCCTCCCCATGTCTACTGCAAGCCCTGCCAGCATTTTCTTCAGAGCAGCCATGTTTAAAACTCAGTGTGGACACAAACAGTCAACGGGTGGCTCTGACTTGTATCCTGTTGCACTCTGGGTCATGTTTAGGTCTCCACAAGCTCAGGAGGTCTTGTGATAGATGTGACAAACACAACACATCACTCATCACACTCAAGTGAGCACAGCATAATGCTGAAACACAATGAAACTCTCTCAGCTTAAATCCCAATTTGCTGTAAGGACAGCAATTACAAGTCTCAGATCCTTGAAAGGTGGGACCTCACTAAGAACGAAATGACAGGAATGGCCCTCTCTGAGCTGGAAAATACTCAGAAGACAGAATGTGAAGAGAATCACAGGGGCAAAGTAAGACATTCTCTTTCCAACAGCTCAGGAAGTAACGCCTTACTTTCTGCTTCAAGTCTTCCTCTGCAGGGAAGCTGAAACAGCTGGGGCATTCAGCCTCACCCTGTCACCTAAGTTTGTCCCCATGGGATCTCCAGCCACTTAGTCAGTGCAGCCTGACAGCTCACAGGCTTTGAGATTAGACACATCTTGGTTTTAACTATGACATTACTTTATAACCATGTGACCTTAAGTATGCTACTACACTTCCCTGAGCTTGTTTTATATTGTAAAAGAGAGATGGTACATGCCTTGCCACATACGTTACACATGGGAATACTCAAGTATAGCATCTAAACAAACAAAGCCTCCCAAAAATGGCTATTTTTATTAATATACACAATCCTTTTTCCTCTTTAACTTGACAACCTTTCAGAAATTGAAATATTCCTGTTACAGGCCACTTTCCCCTCTAAATGAACTACTTGGACTCAGATACAGCAGTATCTCATACAGAACACCACACAAGTAACAGTGAGCTCAAGAGAAACTTATCCCACAGTCATGAATGGAGAAACAGAAAATACGATGACCTTTCTGTGGTACAGCGATTCTGTTCCTTAAAAACTGGATGCTCAATCCTAATGACCAACGTGATAGTGTTAGGTTTCGATTTTGGAAAGTGATTAGATATGAGTGGGACCCATCCTCCCAAACAGAAAGAAGCCCCAAAGGCATCCATCCTTGACTCCTTCCACTATGGAAGGATGATACAATGTGAAGAATTACCAACTACAAACAGAAAAGCAAGTCATCACCAGACACTACATAGGCCTTGGTCTTGAACTTCCCAGCCACCCAATTTATGGTATTCTGTTCTAAGAGGTCTAACACACTGAACAGACAAAGTCAAACTTGCACTATTGGCTGGACAAGAACAAAATCAAGGGTTATATATATTTAAAAAACAAAGTACAGACCACACAGATTTATACCAGTGGCCCTGGAGAGCTCCAAAGTGCTAATACATGTATTCAATGTGTTGCACTAATCTTTGTGACTCTCAGATTCCTCATTTAGAATGATCTCAATCTCAACCCCAAACACTTCAACACTCAGGTGGGCATCTTCTTAGGGATATCACAGCTCAAGTAAGAAGAGATTTACTGAGTTCTTTTCAGATCCTAGCTGTCCCCTAAACAGAAATACTTCTTGGCCAGGTATGGTGCCACCTGTAATTCTAACACACTGGAGGTTAAGACAGGAGGATCAGCAAGGTGGTGATGGCACACACCTTTAGTCCCAGCACTCAGGAGGCAGAGGCCAGAGGATCTCTACGTTCAAGGCCAGCCTGGCCTATGGGTCTTGAGTTCCAGGACAGCTAGGGTTACAAAGAAAAACGCTGTTGAGAAAAACAAAAAGCAAACAAAGAAAGACAAGAGATCAAGAGTTCAAGGCCAAACCGGGCTATGTAGCAAATTCAAGGCAAGCATAGGATACATAGGAAAACCATATTTTCATTTTATATTTTAGATATTTATTTACTTAACTTTATACGCATCTGTGTGCCCGAGAGTATATATGTGTACCTGCATCCTAGAGTCCAAAGAAGTCAGATCCTTTGGAACTGGAGTTAAAGATGGCTGTGAGTCACTATATGGGTGCTGGGAACTGAACCCAGTCCTCTACAAAAGCAGTAAGTATTCTTAACTGCTGATCCATCTCTCAAGCTTTGGGAAACTCTATTTTTTTAAGAAAAAAGAAAAGAAAAAAAGAAAAGAGAGAGAGGAATGAAAAAACAAAAACTACAACCAGAGGCATAGTAAGTAAAGGCCTCTGCCACCAAGCTCAATGGCCTGGGATTGATTGCAGGGCTCCACACAGAAGAAGAGCCAACTCCTCTGGCCTATTCTCTGTCTGTTTCTGTTTCTGTTTCTGCTTCTGTCTCTGTCTCTGTCTGTCTCTGTCTCTGTCTCTCTCTCTTTCACACACACACACACAAAAGCCAAAAACCATGCAAAACCTTAAAAAAAGACAACCAGCCTGTCTCTCCATACCTCCCTACCTTGCACATCCATGCACAGGAGAAGCAGGACAAGCATGGAGGAGGTACTTTGTTTTCTGCTGGACTCCTGAACTAGAATAAAAAGGATGGGGTGAAAACAGTCTGAGAAAGACTCTCATTTTAAACTGAGTCTTCCAAAGGGACTCAGTACTTTGATGATGCTTTAAATTCTCAGCTATGCATACTCAGGTTAAGGACAAAAAAATGCATGTCCAAAAGTAGGCAATTATTTTGGATTATCCGTGCCTGCTACATTTCCTGTTCACTAGGGCAGAAAATGGAACTGAATATAACTTCTATTTGATACAATACTTGGGTACTAGAGCTGTGCGTGAAAATGGCATGAGGAGATCATGCATAGAATTATTACAGCATCCATGCCTTAAATATCCAAGTAAATTGGAATTATTTTTATAGTTCATTCTTGATAACACACACTACTGAAAGAAAAAAGCAATACTTCAAAAAGCGACAATAATCCTTATACCTCTTCTATTTACAACTCACTTTACCCCGCCACAGCTCAATAAGGAGGCAGAACAGTGAGGAAGCTGATGAGTGAAGGAACTCTAGATAGACAGGACACTAACTAAAATACCCAGATTCAGGATGAGGAAATGAAGAGTAAGAAAAGTCAGTTATCTGCCCCCCAAGACTGGCACTTTTGATTCCTGGCCCAGACTTTTCTACCACACTATGCTACCTATCTTTGTTTCTGTTCCTGGCCCAAACTTTTCTAACGTGCCATGATGCTTCTTATCTATGATTCTGTTCCAGAAGACACCAGACAAGGAATGTTTGCCACAAGGTTGCAGACAGGCAGGGCACAGGCACAAGCTGTAGCACAAATAATAAAAACCCAGAGACAGATATTGAGGTTCAATTTGAAGATCAAAAAAGCAAAGCAGCCAGCTTATGTGGGATTCCCCTTTGTATGCTGTGATTACCATTGGTTAATAAAGAAACTGTCTTAGCCTGTGATAGGGCGAAAGATTAGAGCTAGGCAGGGAAAACTAAACTGAATGCTGGGAAAAAGAAGGCAGAGTCAAAAGAAGCCATGAAGCCGCCACAGAAGACAGGTGCAAGTCGCCAGAGGGAACCCCGCCAGTAAGTTAACGAGCCTCGTGGTAAAGCATAAAATAGAAATGGGTTAATTTAATATGTAAGAACTTGCTAGGAATATGCTAGAGTAATGGCCAAGCAGTGACTTAATTAATACAATTTCTGTGTGGTTATTTAGGGTCTGAGCAGCCAGTAACAAACAAGTGGCCTCCTACAACAGCCAGCCACTGGCTCTTATTGAAAATGGATGAGATCCTGTCTCCATGAATTCTGACACCCCACTGACTTCCTCCTGTCTCTTCCCTTTTATATTCATCTCTCCGCCCAGCCATATCACACGTGTCTCCACCTCCCTAGTGCTGGAATTAAAGCGTGCCACCACTCCCTGGCCTGTATAGCTGACTAGTATGTCTGCTTTGCACTCTGATCTTCAGGCAAGCTTTATTTATTAAAACACAAACAATATACCACTATACCAAGCTTAATCCAGTTGACCTCCAGGTCCTTTCCATGCTGCAGCCCTCCTGTCTTGATTCAAATTCTGGTTTCCTACTCTAAACATACTAGCCATTCAACTACAGACAAGTTACTTCAAGATCATGTATATCCTTTGCTCAGTCTACAAAATAGGGCAATAACAGCCCTTGCTCCAGAGAGTTAGCACAAAGCCTGAATGAGTTAGCAAAGCCTATGGAATAATACTTAGCCCTAAAGTACTATCCAAAGAGTTCGACCCATATCATTCTGTAGTAAAACATAAAGCCTAAATCTTATAATAGCATGCTAGTGTAGTGCTCAACAAATACTAGAAATTTTTAAAGATTTGTTTTTATTGTTGTGTATATATGTGTCTAGGTGCCTGAGGGGATCAGGTGCCAGATTTCCTGGAGCTGTAGTTACAGGACGTTGTGAGCCACCATCTGCTAGGCATGCTGGGATGCAAACTTGGGTCCTCTGCAATAATAGTACATATGTGCTCTTAACCTCTGAGCCAAAGTTTTGTTTGTTTGTTTCTAAGACAGAGTCTCACACTACAGCTATGGCTGGCCTACAACTCATTAGGTAGCCCAGACTGACCTCAAATTCATGTCAGTCTTCCTGCTTTGGTTTCCCACGATCTAGAATTACAAGTATGTGCCACTGCATCCAGATTAGCAGTTAATTGTTTTCCTTTCTTTTTCCCAAGACACAGTCTCACTATGTTTCCAAGATCAGCCTCAAATTTATCATCCTCCTGCCAGGCCTCCCAAGGAACTTAGTTTATAGGTGTGTGCTACCACAGTTGACTAGCAATTAAATTATATTAAGATGTAAATAAAACTGTATACCCTGAAACACTCAAAATTATGTTTACTTTACACCATGCCCCAAATTAAAAAAAAAAAGACAACAAAAAACAAACACACAAAACCTCTGATGTTTAAACCAGAGACTCCTCAAGCACAGTTAGGATCTGAAGTTCCAAGCCAGCCTTGGTTGGCTACATAGCAAGTCTGAGGCCAGCCTGGGCTAAATGAGACTGTGTCTCAAATTCAAACAAGCGTACCTTTTCTTACATCAACTGTAGTGTATTCTATCCCATTAGAATCATGGCTCAAAAGACATGCAATGCCTTCCACACATGGAGAAATGATGACCCCCAATGGTTGAACACAGGCATTTGCACCCCCCCCAATCTCTGCCTCACAAAGGGCACATCAGATTCCCTGTTCCTTTTGCTGAACTGCTCAGACACTCACACTCTCGGGCTCTCAGCACTGGTAAGCTCTAGATTAAGCTGAATTTCCTCAATAGATAGCCATTACATCATGGTTGGCCAGGATGGATAAGAGGTTCAGTAAGAGTTAACCATCAAAGCAGAATTAGGAGGGGTATGAGTTCAGCCTGTATGGCCCTAACAGTGGGAAGAGCAGAGGCTTGAAGCCAAGTCCACTTTTCTAAGATTGGCTAGCTACTGGGAAGAGTAATTATACTCACTGATGTGATTATTCCAGAAAGCAAAGGCCCCATTTGTCTATATGTGACATGTCTGAGACATACCCCCCAAGCTATTCCAACCCATATATATGCATGTCATACACCACTGCAGAAGTGGAGAAAAGTCTCAGTTATTGGCAAAGGTTTCTCCTCCCTTTTCTAACTACATATATGATGAGGCTGTGTGTGTATGCAAATGGTGCATATATGGTATAAGCACATGCGTGTGTATTGTATGTACCTGTGAGAACTCAGAGGGCAGGAATTTAAGATCAGATTTCAGGTGTGACCTATAGTCTCCTGGGGACCTCCAGGGGCAGCACTATTTCTATAATACTTCTATTTCTGACATTTTACAGTGCTGACATTTGAACTGATGGCACAAAACCATGATGGAAGCTGGCGTTTCTGGAGAAATCAAACTGTTCCAGGACAGAGTGTTTTGTCATGCACTCTCAATTCCCCAAGTAAGCCAAAGCTATTATGTCCTTGATGAAGCAAAGAAAAGAATTCTATTACATGTCCACACTGAACACGTGTGTTTCTAGTATAAGATGGAAGTGTCAAATACAAAACCATTGCTTTCTGGAGCAAAGCACCTATGTGAGTCGGGTAAAGCTTCAGTGAGCCACTGCAGTCATGGAATACCACTTCACTGGTTATTCAGATTGGGATATTTGGGAAATACTTTGTCAAAGCTGAACAAAGTAAATTAACTGATGGCATTTGTTGGCAACAATGCAATTTTATCTTTCAAGAAAACTTGTGTCTGTCACACAAGCTTGACACTTTCTGCCAGTGAAAATGTCTTCTCCGATGAGACTGGTAGTGACTTTAGGGAATGCAGGTCTTTTTAATGCTGTGTTGGAAAAGGTGTCAGCATTCAGTTCCCAAATATTTTCCAAGTGACCAGTACAGAATGGTACATGGAGAAAAGAGCCCATGAAGAGACCAGTAGGTTTTATGGGAGAGTTCAAAGGGCTCACTGCTGTGACTTCATATTCCACCTACTAAACTGAGGGCTCGAGAGGGATGGTCCTCGGTACTCTTGCTTAGGACCAGGGTTTGGTTCCCAGCACCCACATGGTGGCTCATAACCATCTGCAACTCCAGTTCCAGATCCCATCTTCCTTTCTGTCCTCCTCGGTCACATGGTGCACACACATATGTAAAAGTATGCAAGCACCCATACATATAAACTAAAATAAATACTTTTAAAAAAAAGAAAGAACCACACTTTAAGGAATGATCAGAAACTATCTGAAAGGGCTATTAAAGTACTCCCCCCGTTCCCTCTCGTCTGGGTGAGGCTGCATTTTCTAAATGCAGGAACAGGAGACTATACAGGTGTCTGATATTATGCCAGATCTCACAGAAGATTGTAAAGACATCAATGACACTCCTTTGTCAAATTTATTTTTCAATGTTTTTTTCTTCACAAAAATATTTACTCATGATATGTAATGGATTTATTGACTGCTTTTTTCTTTTGAGACAGTCTCAGTATATAGGCCAAGCTGTCCTCAAACTTGCAATCCTCCTGACTCAACTTCTCAAGTGCTGGGACAAGCATGTGTCACTGCATTCAACTCTTACTGTTACTTCTGAATGAATTAATAAATATAAAGGGTACAAAAAATTCCTCAAACTCAGATGTCTGAAAATTGACGTGATTTCATTACTACCCTGGGAATCAGAGCTGGTTGAACCTATTTCTACAGATGAATAAACAGGTTAAACAGAGTTAAATAACTTATTCAAGACTCCTGGAACACTGTTCACAATCCTGACTGCACATGGCAAACACCTGGGAGCTTTTAAAAGTACTAATTAAGTATTTTGGGATGAAAAGAAGGGCCTGCTGGTGATGTGGATGCTCTCATTTCCTACCTACTGGAACTAGAGGCACGTGTCACTACTCCAGGTTCTGGGTGATTCACATGTGTAGTGCAGACTAAGCAAACACTCACTGACCCAGAGAGTGAGTGACAGGTAAGATAGGACTGGGCTGGAAGCCTCCCAACAGCAATCCAGGTAATATATTTTCTCTCATATTTAGAGGATATCATTGCAGGTCCTGAAGTCACACAAACTTCTGAAAACAAACTTCTGTGTTTCATTATACTTACAGGCGTCTTGCTTTGCCACTCAACAGGACAGTTGTAATCTTGCATGATCCAGGGATGGTTCAAGAGATTTTTCATAGAAATCCGTTTCTTTGGGTCCACCTAGTGGCCATTGAAGCACATTTCAAACAGAGACTACAACGCCTTTCCTCCTGAGAGCTCAGAATGCACCAGAACATATGTAAACGTTATCATCACAAACAACGCTGTCAAAGACCTTAAAATGGCCTTGGGATGAATTCTTTAAAAAGGCAATTGAGGCAAGAAAACTATAGCAACCAACACAGGCCTACAAGATAAATGTTTAACAAACACGAACTTCATTGGTATGGACATTATTCATGAAGTTCAGTCAATCTATTGTATGATGTAATAGTCTTTTTGCTGGAAAACCTATTCATGGGAAATATTCACCAGTTTAGTATTCAAGCAAGCGTAGTGCAGGGCATTCACACTGAATATGCAATCTCTACTTCCGATTCACTCACAATCACAGAGAACAAGCTGAAAAGCACACCTTTCGTTTCCATTTGTGAAGTTCAAATGTGAGGAGAGAAAAATTAATCAACAAGATTAAGTTTTGGGGACTAGAAGAAAGGTTGAGGCATTTTTTAATCTCACTATGGAGATTTGGTGGTCTGGTTCTACTTAATCAAGGTGGGTGAGCCTGAGGTACATTTTAAATTAAAGGTAGAGATGACTTAATCGATGAAAAACTGGAAGATGTTCAGGGAACATAATAGATAAAATAATTCACTATTTTCCAAGTATTTCCAGTTCATTGTATCCAAGCTACACAACAGAGCAGTGAAGTAGGCTCAGACTCAGCCCTCCATTTTACAGACCACAGTTTAGAAGGTAGACTCACTGACGGGCTAACAGGGTGAATACCTAGACTTCAGCACTCTGCCTTTCACCATCAGCCCATCAAACAGTCATTCGCAAAGTGGCCCCAAACCGTCAGCATCAGCACCATTCAGGAGCCTTTTGGAAATGGGAATGCTTAGTCCCTGCCTGAGATCTGATATATCAGACAATGTTTTTTAACAGGCCCACCTGGCAATTCAGACACACACTGAGGTTTGAAAAGCGCACTAGCTCACAGGGCCGACAGACCACACATCAGTCCATCAAGTGTTTGTTGAGTAGTTTCTATACACCTAATGTGCAAGAGTAGAAACAAGAAAATGGAGAGGAGAGCAAGGAGCTAGAGAAACAGAATGAGTATTAAATAAACAAATAAAGGTTTAAAAAATTACACCATCAAAGACAGGCAAAGTCTAAAGCAACTGTGTTCACAACATAATGAGCAGAGGTCCTCAGAGAGGATATTTACAAGATACATGATGAATAGAATCCTTTTTAAGCTAATAATGATAAATGCAGCAGTCCCACAGATATATTAAAAGTTAAATCAAATGACTACAATGGGCTTCTATTATTTAAAAATAAACAAGCTTTACCTGCAGCATCTGTTGGAGAAGCAGAATGCTACTGGGAGAGAGCCACTTAGGAACATCGTATTTTCCTCTCTACAAAAAAAGGAAAGAAAACATTAAAGACGACTTTGGTCCAACCTGCCTTGGTAATATTCTACGGTAGTTAGATGCTAGATTTTGCTTCTGTAACTTTCAATATTTTGTCAACTACAAGATTCAGTCAACACTATCAATAAAAACAACTCCCGGTCCTGGCCAGAAAAAAAAAATCCAGTGAATTAAATACTATCATCATCTCTAAATTATTCACATGTCAGAAAAGGACTACAGTACTGAGAATATAATTACAATTAACAGTGAAACACACACACACACACAAACACACACACACACACCAGGCTTAGGAATCCACACTGTTTACACGAACAGCAGAGAGATTACTACATTTTATATTGCCAAAGCAAACAGGAGTTGATCACCTTAGAGCAATCATCAGCTGACACAGAAGCAACAAAACGTACTTGATAGCAGGACATGTATGTAAAAATAGGTTACAGTGAGCCAGGTGGTGGTGATGAACACCTTTAATCCCAGCACATGGGAGGCAGAGACAGGCAGATCTCTGTGAGTTTGAGGCCCGACCAGTCTCCAGAGTGAGTTCCAGGACAGGCTCGAAAGCTACAAAGAAACTATGTTTTGAAATCCCCCCCAAAAAAAATTGGGTCACAGTGGACAGGGGGTGAACTCAGTGGTAGAGTGTTTGCTTGCCTAGCAAGTGTAAGGCCTTGGTTTGGTACCCAGCCTGAAAACAAAACAAAACAAGTCATTAACACACATGGTGTACAGGGCAGAACTGTCACTTTCTTGTTTAAAACATCATTGCGTGAATATGTGCGTGTGAATGCAGCACATGTGTGGAGATCAGAAGGTAACTGTGGAGTTGGTCCCCTCCTTCCCCCTTTGCAGTGGTTCTGGGGCTTGAGCTCGGGTCATCAGGTCTGTGAGGAGAGTGCTTTTACCCACCCCCCGCCCTCTAAAAGACTTTCCTAAGCAAACATCTTCTGAGGGATGGAAGGGACAGAAGAGAGAAACACAACTTGGCTAACTGGGGCATCATCATGGTCACGATATCATCAACCAAAGACAAAGCCAGGAGACTGTTAAACCTTAATTCAGGCCAGAATACCTTTCAATAGAACCTGCCACAAACACCCTCTTTCCCAATTCTGGGGAAATGATACAAAAATTTCTTGTAGCAGAGATCAAATTTCTTAATGGTGCTATAATAACAAGTTATTTACTTGAGAGAACCTAAATAAGTTGAATGGTGCTGGGTGGTGGTGGCGCACGCCTTTAATCCCTGCGCTTGGGAGGCAGAGTCAGGCAGATCTCAGTGAGTTCGAGGTCAGCCTGATCTACAAAGCAAGCTCCAGAAAAGGCTAGGACTGTTACACAGAGAAACCTTGTCTCAAAAAACAAACAAAAGTTGAATGTGTAATTCATAGCATGTATGAAAATTAACTTCAATCAAATTAAATGCAAACAGTATTTTAAGAGTACTTACAGAAAGCAGGGGAGGTTGTTTTTAGAATTTTTCCCAGACAAAACAGTAAAACCAAAAACTTTAAGACTATCATGACAAAACAAACATGTGACATTTCCAAACAGCAAAACACTAAGAAGAGTAACAGCCATCAGGGAAAAGACTTTGCCGCCTAAATGAGAGATTACAACTTAATCACATAAAAGGCCTGCAAGTCGCTAAGGTGCCAGCATTACACCTGCTCTTCAGCCCACCCCCCTCCCGCAGAGGGTGGTGAAGCACTCTGCCACCCATTGTCAGACCTCTCTTCCACTCACATGCACATTCAACTCATCAGCATTCGAGCTGTGCTCAAAAGACAACACAGCAACCTCATCTACTCACTCCATCACGAGCCAGCTTCTTGTGGCACACCCAGACTGCAGCACTGTCCCTGAAGTCTAGTCTTTGCTCACTCCCACTTAGACTCTTTAAAACAGTGAGGCAAATCATGTCACCTCACTACTCTAAGCCCCCTGTGCCCCCATCTCGCTCAGGGCGGTCTGCTTCCTCACATCCACCCCACTTCTTGCTACCTCTCAAACTCATCTAATGTCCTACTCTCCCTCACCACACTAGCCACTCATGAAAGCAGTCTGCCTTGGGCCTCAGTTCCCAGGGTTCCCTCTGCCTGCCACGCCTGCACCAGATGACAGCAGAGTGTGCTTCAGTGGTGACCACCCTGCCCAGCCCGTGCTCACCACAGCACCTCATCACGGTCATTCCGACTTGCTTTACAGCCCTTATGACCACCATCAGTTTCTATTTTATACCTCACTACATTCAAAACCAAGCTCCTTAATACACGATTTGCCATTCTGTTGACCTAGAATAGTGTCTGGCCTTAGTGTGTATAAGGTGCTCAATTAATATTTTTTGACTAAAGGAAGGAATTGGACAAAAAAACCATAGATTCTAAAAGAAAACAGGTAAAGAATACTAACAGGACATTTAAATGGCTAATAAGCATGAAATTGTGCTCAACTAATATAACAAAAAATTTAAGGTCTGGGGATGTGGCTCAGCTAGCAGAATGATTGCCTAACATGCACAAGACCCTGTTCAGTCCCCAGCACTGTATAAAACCAGGTGTAGTGAGACACTCACCATAGGTGGAATTTTCTATCCCACCACCCAGCTCCCAAATAACCACACAGAGATTTATTAATTATAAATGACCGGCCAATAGCTTAGGCTTGTTACCAACTAGCTCTTACAACTTAAATTAACCCATAGTTCTTATCTACATTTTACCATGTTGTTCAGTACCTTTACTCAGTAGAGCACGTTAATCTTGCTTCTCGCCATGTATCAGGCCAACACAGCCTCCTTCATCCCAGAGTGCTCTCTCTCTCCCTCTCTCTCTCTCTCTCTCCTCAAGTCCCCCACCTAACCTCTACCTGCCTAGCTACTGGCCACTTAGCTCTTTATTAAAACAATGAAAGCAACACATCTTCACAGTGTACAAAAAGACTATTACACAACAACTCATCTATAATCCTCGTACTTAAGACAGGAGAAGGGGAGTTCAAGGTCTCAAAAAACAAACAGGAGTGGGGTGGAGGCTCAGTGGGTAAAGGCACTAGCCTCACAAGCTGGGCAACCAGAATTCAATCCCAGAAACCCACGTTTTAAAAATCCTTGTGTGGAGCTATACCTGTAATCCCAGCACTACTACTAGGGGACAGTAAGCAGAGACAGAGTCACCCAGAAGCCAACAGGACAGCCAGCCTGAATTACATGGCACAATAGCAGGAACAATGAGAGAGACCCTGTCACCAAGGTGGAAAGCACAAATCAAGAGTTGTCCTCTGCTTCCACAGATCTGCCTTCATGTGTACACACACACACACACACGCACGCACAAAATAAAGAGACAAGGAGAGGCCCTGTCTCAAGGAAAAGGGGCTGGAGAGATGGCCAGCAACGAAGAGCACTGACTGTTCTTATAAAGGCTCTGAATTCAGTTCCCAGCACCTTAAAGATGTCTCACAACAATCTGTAACTTCCGTGCCAGGGGATCCAATACCATCTTCTGACCTCTATGGACACCAGGTACACACAAGGTACACATATACACATGAAGGCAAAACTGTCCTACATAGAAAATAAAAATCTTTAAAAAATTTTAAGGTATTGCTTTTATAACACTGACAAACATAGTAGTTTTGTTTTTCTAAGATGGGTGTCACTATATTGCCCAGAATAGCCAGGGCTCAAGTTATCTTCCTGTTTCAACCTGAGTAGCTGAGACTAAAAGCACATATAAACTGGTAAATGTAAGCATGGTAGCATTTACTATAGAACTGTTTGGAATACGGCTAAAGAGCCTATGGCCAAGTCCAAAGGGTCTCCCAAACCACAGGAAGCCACAGTAAAGTTCCTGAGTAAGGACTCTGAGTTAGAAATGTAGTCCAGGAGATACAGGCAGGCATAGAAAGCCAAGGTCAGTTGTAATGAAGGAGACTCCGAGAATCCATCCACTAATATACTAGTAAGGTTATAACAGAAGTTAATCCAGCTTACAAGCTGGGGACAGGTTACAGGTCATTCAAACTCATAAACTATATGGTAGTTATAAACTATATGACTCAGGCCCTTAATCCCAGCACTTGGGGAGTAGAGGCAAGCAGATCTCTGAGTTCATGGCCAGCCTGGAGTATATGAGTTCCTGGTCAGTAAGGGCTATACAGTGAGACCCTATCTCAAAAAAAGAAAAGAAAAATAAACAATCTATATGGCAGGCTGTTTTTCTATTATGTTAAAGAGGTAAGCAGAGTTCCAAAATTTTCATTCCCTTTCTCTTCGGTCTTCAATGTGATACAGAAAGATCACCTTATACCTTGCNGGGGGTCTTAATGCTTGCCCAAGTCAGAAACTGACCCAGTCTGTTTCTGGACTATGGTGACGAAGCCTCTAATTTATTTCTCCCTACTGGCCTTTACCTATAGCCAACTGAACCCCATGTGAAGGCTCAGTGCTATCTTGTCCCAGTTTTTATCCCAAGGAAGGAGGGATTTAGATGCTGCTGCCAACTCTCCAGTAATATAGGGCTGGACCTCTCACTGGCCCCTCCCATAATTGCAGATTTCAGAACTCCTAACCAAAGGCTTCTCATGAGTCTCCCTGGGAACTGGATTTGTTCTCAGCAAACTGCCCATCTGCCTGCCTCTCATAAGCTTCAGCTTGCTCTTGTCAAGGTCCCACAGAAAGAAGAGCTTCATCTGCTTACCTGCTTATCAAATGGTCACAGCCCACCTCAGTTTCTGATCAGAACTTGCTCCTCTGCAGGTCACTCATTGGTCAGACTCTGTGGGCTAGCTCTGGGTGGCCTTTGCCCACGCTAATAGCTGCAGACTTTGCTGCTTACTCCCTCACCCCTCGATACTGGGCTGGTGCCCACTCCCACTGTGGGAGAGTAAATCAGCTGTGCTAAGCCACCGCCCTCAAGTTCTCCTACAGCTTCAGTTAGGGTCTCACCTCCTAGCAGCCTCCCAAGGGGAGGTCTGGTTCCAGGTTCCATGCTTTTCTGATACTCCAAAACAGGCCCATAACTACCAAAGTAAAAGAAATGTTATGCCCTTAAACTAACATTCAAAAGCAAAAAAAAAAAGCAAACAAACAAAAACTTAGCTAAAAGTAGGAATACTCCAAATGACATGTACCACACAGCGAGTATGAGGAACTTTTTAGCAGATGCCCTGTGCTTTGCTAAAAAGAGGGGGATACTTCTGACCTCTACTAAGTCAGGCGGTAAATGCTGCTGCACACCGCAGTACTACAGCACTCCACCACCACAGCAAAGAATGATTAAGTCCCAAGTATCAACAACAGAGCCAAGGCTGAAAACCAGTTACAGAGCAAAATGTTTGAACTGGCTAGAAAAGGACCGAGAGGCAGGCAGTGCTTCTTCCGCTGTGCTGTGCTAAAGGAAGCCTACAAACAGAGAGAGGGGTAATTTGAATAGTAAAATATAGATCCAAAGAGCAAACGGAAAAGACCTCAGGGAACAATACTGCTGAGGAGGGCACCTCCACAGAAGGCCCTGTGCCAGCCAGAACTGCACCCCTAAACCCTGCTTCTTTATGCAAACGAGAACAGAGCAACAGGAGGTGAAAGCCAAGTGGTTGAGGAGAAAGATCTATGGACAAAGAATAATCCTGGAGATTCTAGCAGTCTTGAAATGGTTCATTTTGCACATGGTACTAAGAAAGGCAGGCAGTCTCTCCAATACACAATGACAGTACTATAGTCAACTCTATAAAAATTATAAAAATATAATCTCATAAAGAGACGGCTTATTCATTTCCTTTAAAGTTGAAAGTAACAACTGATAAGCAATTTTACCTTCGGGCTATCCAAGTCTAACTTCTAAATTACATAGACTAGTATGTGTGTACTAGAACTGAGGTGTGGTCATGCTTGTCTTCAAATACAGTGATAGCAAATAAACAGATGACTTCACTAAAATTGATACACAATCCCTAAGTAATCATGCTGAAAATGACAGCTCAGCATTTTGGTTAACGTCATCAACAAATGCAAAAGATAAACAAAGCCCACCTCCTAAGTAAGTTACACAGTGTGTTAAATACTGCTGGGCTTTTTCAGTCAAGACCTGGGGGCTGTAAGAGTCCCAAGAGAGAATTTTTAGAACATTCTAGGCAGATACATACTGTATGCAAGTGATACAACACCTTAATTAGATTCAACCAGCAGACTGTATTACACTGCGACTCGGAACAATAGTTCTGAGCCAAGATTACAATAAATTTCAAAATCTATAATGTGTGAAATTAAATTCTACAATAATGCATAGAAAATCCTAATTTGAATCAATTTTCAACTTGCAAATACATGAAAACTAAAAAATGAAATTCAGAGTAGAAGAAAGAATGCACAGTATTAGTAAATAATATTAATTAGGAAGGCCAAATTCTACCAAACAAGAATTAGATATTTTCTACCTCATTCATGCCGTTGCAAAGGCACTCAATTTGCCAAAAATAAAACCTTGGATTTTACCATTAGGGCAGAACACTTTCATATTATTTTAAGGTAAGTTCCAGCCCCTAAAAGATTTATTCAAGATCTACTAGTGTAGTCAAATAAATATACTGATTAAACAATATTAATAATTAATAGTGTTAATGCCACATCTGCCATGTGAGTGTGAATTTGCAAAACAGCAAAGGAAAGCAAACAGCATAGTAGTCTAAGATCTAGAAAGGAAAAAAATACAGCAAATCTCAGTCAAGTCAGTAAATTAAGAACATCATGGACCTAATGTAACTTGGTTTCCACAGACAATGAACCATCACTTATTTTTATAAAATCTTGGTAGTTTGAATAGGATTCAGCCTACACCTGAATAGGCAAACACTCGGGTGAGCCTGTACTGCTCGGTGTACTTTTCCTGCTATCTTGCTTTTGTATTAACTACAAATAAGTGTGCACACAGCCATTTGTCTGTTTCACCACACAGCCTGGCACCAGGACTGTTGATTCTGATGGCCCACTGAACTGTTCTTCCTGCAATGGATTTGGGGTTCCTGGAGGAAAACTGAGTAATCTCAACACAGTTAAGATTCTGTTCCCTCAAGCCAATGACCACGTACTTCTGGAAACCACTGGATAGCATGTGCTTTGTTTTCTCATCTCTCCAATAACCAACACCAAAAGTATCAAGATGCACACCTTGGACCTGTTGCCAGCGCTGCTAGGTTTCCACCATGTGAGCTTAACTTCATCACTGCAGTGCAAATGGTGCCAGATGGACATTTTGGTCCTTCTTTTGACAATCTTGGGCTTCACAAGAGGTCTGAGGACAGCCATGATGCAGAGAAGGAGATGGATGGCACCTCCAAAAAAACAATGCCAAAAGAGTTCCTTTTTATGTGGGGTGGGGAGGAACAGGATCTCATGTAGCCCAGGATGGCCTTAAATTCACTATGTAGCCAAGAATGACCTTGAATTCCTGATATGCCTCTATCTATCACGCACTGGGATCACAGGCATATGCCACCACTCCAAATTAATAAAATGCTAAGGATAGAACCCAGGACCTCATGAATGGTAGGCAAGCACTCTACCTAGTGAACTACATCTCCAGTCCTTTTTTGTTTTACTTTTTTTTTTTTTAAAGACAGGGTCTCATGTAGTCTTGGGTGACTCGAACTCACTATGTAGCTGGGATGGCCTTGAACTCCTGACCCTCTTGAGTGAACTCCACCTCCTAATGGCTAGAATTACATGTGCCACCACATGTCCTGCCCATTCAGTTTTGAAACAATTTAGAAATATTAATGGCACAATGCCAACTGTCGGTGGCAATTATTATTACTTGACAGAAGCAGCAGCACTCAAAACTTCAACAGTAAGAAAAACATAAAACAAGAGTCAAGGAATTCAGAGCTATAGAGTTGGAATGGACCCAGGAAATTACTGATTACTGGAATGCTGTAACAATACTGATGAACAAAATCAGAACTAGTCAGGATGCAATGCCATCCCGTCAGTGAAAAATCTGACACATAACAACACCTAACGGGAACAAGGAAAGTGAACTTGTAACCATGGTAAACCTGATACGAAGGGATGCCTGGGCACATTCTGGTCAATAGGTGCAAACGTAAGCTTGATGTGGAAGTCATGTCTCTTCTTGGTGCCAGTGATTTTTGTAGACTAACAACTACAGAGTTGAGAAATTGTGACTCATAGTTATGAGGAAGGGCTCTGGGCTCGGGCAGCCATAGACCCTGAGGAAGTTATTGAAGTCTCTACTTTTGCTTCCTCCACTACAGAAACTGTCTTCTTTAACAAAACCTGGCCAATCAGCACAGCTCCCAGATGCCAAGTATTATTCTTGTGACAAAGGAGTAAGACACACATGCAGCAAGCATTTTCTTTCTTTTTGGGCAACCATGTGCCAGCTAAACAAAGACATACAGCCTACATGACAGAAGGCGCCAAGCCCTTGGAGGAACAGTGAGAGTAGGAAAACAAAACTTCACTAAGTAACAAGGTGAACCCTAAGAAAAACATACATACACCTGGAAAGGGGAAGCAGACAAGATCACTTGACAAAACTGGGAACATGGGGGTTAGGAGGAATAGGGAGAGCCGAAGGGGAAGACGAGGGTAGAAGGGGAGTAGGGAGGAGAACTTAGGGAACGGGATAGTCAAGATGGGGGAGGGACAGAGA
>LOJH01016553.1:5440-22767 GCA_001685095.1 Ellobius talpinus
GAGAGAGAGAGAGAGAGAGAGAGAGAGAGAGAGAGAGAGAGAGAGAGAACCTTTCTTTTTGTCCTGTTTGGTCCCTTGGTAGAATAGGCTGCTGCCCCATTACATTGGTGAGGGCACATTGCTACTCAGGCTACTGATCCAAGTGTGAAAACCACCCAGAAACATCCTCATGGAAAAACAGAAATTAAGCTTTGCCCAATGTATCCCATATCCGTATCCCAGTTAGGTTGACACATAAAATGAACTGTTACAGCAAGTTACTCAGACATGTGAGAGGGAGTGAGTCAGGGGTTCAGCACTCAAGGCTCAGAGGAAATGACTAAATCTGAATTACAGAGCTATAAGGCACAGAGAAACCCTAGAAGTCAACAAGTTCATCCATGAAGGTTGAATGGAAGGTAAGACAGTTGGCAGTGGAGCCCTGAGGCAGAGCCACATTTCAGGAAAGAACAAAGATTGAATAAAGGACCAGAAGGCAAAGACTAAAGAAATGTCATGTCCCTAAGCAAAGACCCAGAGTGTTAAGCAGGAAGAGTGACCTCTGATGTCAACACTGTGGAGAATTAAGGGTAGATGAAACTATGTTTATTAGATATGTCAATACTGGGGCCATTAGGGACTCTGGGTTTCTGATAGCAATGTCTGTGGCATACCCTGGCAGGAGCCACACTGCAAAGTTAGAAAATAAGAGGGGAGAAGAAGGTTGGCTGTGAAGTGAAATAATAATAATAATTAATAATAATAATAATAATAATAATAATAATAAAAGGAAGGTAATCAGGGCAATGTTAGGGGTTAGAAAAAATCTTCCCCATTTTGTGTATATTTTAAATAATTAAGATTGTGTTTACAGACTGACCCACAGAATCAAATAAGCAGGGCTCATATGGGCTCACAGAAACTGAAGGGACAAAATCAGGGACCCTGTGAGGTCTGAGCTAGGCCCTCTGCATATACCTTATGGTTTTGTAGGTTGGTGTTCTTGTGGGAGTCCCAATAATGGGAGTGGGAGTGTCTCTGACTCTTTTGCCTGCACTTGGGATCCTTTTTCTCCTACTGGATTGCCACATCCTGCTGTGATTTTAAGGTTTGTGCCCAGTCTTATTGTATCTTGTTAGGCCATGTTCAGTGAATGGATATCTCCGGGGAAGACTTCATCTTCTTTTTCTTTCTTGCAGAGAAGTAGAGGAGGAGTTGTTCTGGGGAAGAGGGGAGGTGAGGGATGGCTGGGCAGAGTGGAATGAAAAAAAACTGTGGTCAGGATGTAGTGCATGAGAGAAGAATAAAAGTTTAAATAATTAAATAATTAATTAATTAATAAAAGGACTGCATTTACAGAAAACCCCATGGAAGAAGAATTTGAGTGCCTGGGGAATCTGGGATGGAAGGAATGGGGCTCTGGGAGTGGCAAAACTGTAGACAGTGGCCAGACAGATTGTGAAACCCCAAAGACGAGAAGGAACACCTACCCCAGTGCCTAAATGGGTGGGAGGGAGAGAGATCTAGATTTAAACACATCTGTGGGGCAGGTGCTAGAGGAAGACTTTTATGGCAACTTCTATTTCCAAAAAGAAGTTATAGCTTTCAATGGAGAACAGAGAAGAAACTGGAAATGAAACAGATTTTTAAAGAGTTCAAAACCTGAAACTGGTTTAAAAAATACTAAACTAAACAAACCAATAGGCCGGTGGTAAGATGGTTCTGTGGGTACAGCCGCTTGGTACGAAGCCTGATGACCTGAGTTCTATCCTGGCACTCTATCCTAATTAGGGTGACCACTATGACCAAAAGCAACTTGGTAAGGAAAAGGTTTCTTTAATTTAAGCTTCCAGATCATAGTTCTTCTTGAAGGAAGTCAGAATAGGAACTTAAACAGGGCAGGAACCTAGAGGTAGGAGCTGATACAGAGGACATGGAGGGGTGCTGCTTACTGACTCTCTCCTCAAGACCTACTCAACTCGCTTTCTTACAGAACCCAGGACAATCAGCCCTGGTTTAGCATCACCCATAAGGTGCTGGAGCTTCCTCCATCAATCACTAATTAAGAAAACAGCCTACGGGTGTGATGGCTAAAGTTACATTTTAAGTTTAAAGCTGTGCTTATATAAAACAAAAATGCCTATAACCTGTAAGCCCCACTTACCCAAGAATACTGGAAGCTGTTGTTCTTATAAGATAACAAACCCATGTGTTTTGCTTCTGTAAACAAGCTTGGAGTGCATAAGATGTGTGCTTGATTGCACGCAGACAGGAAGTACGTCAGGATGTGTGCTTGCCTCTGATTGCACAGAAGTGGGAAGTACTTTCTAAGCCTCTGACTCATGTAATCTGGCATTAAAATTCTGACCATGAGTTTTGTATGGACCTGGCCAGTACCCATGGCCCTGGTCAGTATTTAATAAAACCTATTATTTGTTAAATTTAATTCACAGTCAGACTGGTTAATGTCTGAACAACCCCAGACCCATAATACAGGCTTGCCTACAATCCAGCTTATGGAGGCTTTTTCTCAGTTGAGGCTCCTTCTTCTCTGATGACTCTAGCTTGTGTCAAATTGACATAAATTTGTATTGTCAGTACAGTACAGACTCCTACAGTGGAAGGAGAGCATGGACTCACCTAAGTTGTCCTCTCTCTTTCTCCCCCCCCACACGTACACACACACACATACACACACATACATGAGAGCAGAGAGACAGAGAGAAACAGGGAGGGGAAAACATAAATAAGAATAAATAAAAAAATAAATGTTAGGTTTGCATCAGGCACTAGGGAAAGAGAAGGGTACTGACTAGATAGATGGAAGGAAGGGCTTTACTGGTGCAGTGTGTCTGTGGCTCAAAAAGCTAATTAATTAGGGACACTGAAGCCAATTGCCTTTACTTATTCTCAGGATGTAAAATGTACCCCTAACTCATGTCACGAATGTGTGCTGTGGAACAAAAGAGGGAAGAAGAGGAGAAAGCATGGAAGAGTCTAGGGCGTTTGTGACGGGGAAGGGGCTTGGAGCAGAGGATGGAAAACAAACGGACATTGTTTTCAGCACACACCTCTTCTGGCAAACCACAAGTCTATCCTGGACTTCTAGCAGGGAATTGTCCCTATGGTGTGACTTTCTGTCCAATTAATAATGGGTCCCATAATTTAACCAAGGGAAATTGTCACATTATTGTGAATTTGCCATTATTTTGAGGGCTGTTTTCCATTTTCTCCTAATTTTCATGGTGTTTTATTTTGTTATTGTTGTTTTATTATTGCTGTTGTTTTTAATCACTTTTTATTTATCAGTTTTATTTTGGTAACAAAATGGCCCCAGTGACTGCAGTCTTGAGAGAGTTCCAAAGAATCTGAATTTGAATCTTTATTAGGATTATTGTGTGTTACTAATGGTTAGATTTTAGTTTTTAAATATGAAGTTGTGGTGGAGGAATTTCAAATTGTTTCATGGAGTGGAGGAGCAACTCCTTCTGAGAACCTCTCTTTCTTAGGCCTTTGTCACAAGCTAACACTATTTATGTATGCCTGCTGCATGTTCCCTATGTCAAAGAGTCTTAAAAACAAAGGCAAGTGAAACTGTTTCCCTCCTTTCTCTTCTTTAACAATCTTTGTGCTAGAGACACATTCATAGCCATGCAGGATGGAGTTTTCTAACTGAGTTCTCATTCTCAAGATAAAGCAGGGAAAGTGGCATTGAACTAATCCATTCTTGAAAACATCTTAACATTATAAGCAGAACAAAGTGGTACAAAATGTATTCAGCCTCACGGATTTCTCTAGATTGTAACCAGAATAGAAGATGGCAGAATGTATTAATTCCTAAGATAAAATTATAATGAGAACAGAGAATGGTGCGAGATGAATTAATGTGGTGGCAGGCTTCTGTCTGCAGAGCATGGAGCTCTCTAAATACCACGGCACAGCACTTTGTAGTCAGGGCTCTCTTATAATCTATATTTTAAAGATGCTCTAAGGATAAAGCCAGGCCATATTTTCATCTCTAGGAGCACTACCATGGTGCTCTGGACACAGAATAGCCCTGGGGAAGTGATGAACGGGCTACCTGGCAGGCACAGAGGAGATTCAAGTTAGATATCAGGAAGATTTTTATTATCAAGAACATATAGTGAAGTGCCCCCTCCTCTAGCAGATCCCTTTAAGTCTGACACTTCAAGGGAAATTTAGGTAGAGCAGTTGCGGTTTGAAAAGAAGAATTTGCACTTTGGGGAAAAAATTGTTCGTCTCTGTAATGTGCAAAGTAGTATTCTCTGTTTTCTGCCATTGCTACTTAAAGCACTCAGATTTTTTAAAAGGCCAACCCCCCCCCGTTTTTTTCCCTGGGGTTGATCTCAAAGGGGTAATGACCAAATTTTGTATCTGAAATGAGATTATCTTTTCATCCACATTATAAATATAGCTATTAACAGGTTTGGTATGGGTTGGGGGAAGAGTTACTCTGTGCAGTTGTGTATCTGCTGTGTCATTCAGATGCCTAGTTTTAGAAGTTTTGCGACATTCAATGAAGGCAGATATGACAAATAATAATCAAGGACACACACAGTGCAGCCTCTTCAAAAGGACTGCGGCTCCAGAAGCCATGGTGGAGAAAGCCTCGGGTGTCTGTACTAGAGCTTT
Organism: Ellobius talpinus; assembly: GCA_001685095.1. NCBI lineage: Eukaryota > Metazoa > Chordata > Mammalia > Rodentia > Cricetidae > Ellobius > Ellobius talpinus. The sequence continues at coordinate 10,073 of LOJH01016553.1, forward strand.
GAAAGGTTTAGTAATGCTCGTCCCACATAACTTGAATCTTCTGTTACCTGCTCTGATTGCACGTTTTAATCAGGAAATCTGGTCTTTCCATCAGAACAGCTTTGCAGGTTTGATTGGCAGCAGAATTGCTCTTGTTTTGAATGTTTCTGATGCAGGAAATTTGGGCCCAAGGTTTTTTTGTTTGCTTGTTTGTTTTTTTTTCAGGAGTGGGAGTGGGGTGTTTCTCTCTGTGTTAATACTACTGCTCAGGGCATGGCTAGGTTATCAGAAGTATGAATTAGAGTTTTTAATAACATCAGCATGTGGCATTAGCAACGCTGTGTTACTGGTGCTGCCTGGGATTTCAGATGCAATCTGCGAACTCTATGATAATAAGCAAGAGTGAATTGTGAATGTGTTAATTCCAAATGATACCGTAACCCGGGCTTAAGTACTTTGTACTCCCCTTCTGCTTAAGTGATTGGCTGTTACTGTTCTATGGTATAACCTCTATAAGCAACCCTGATGACTTGAGACTGGTTTTCATGGGTCAGATTCTCTCTCACCTTACTTCCTACAAGGTCAAGTGTTTCATTCTTACAAGTACCTCAGAAATGAAGCTGTTTGTGCCTCCTCATTCCACAGACTCAACGAATAGTAATGTAGCCTCTTTAAAATGTCATTAAAAGGACGGCACTCAGAATGAAAACCCACCATGCCCTGTGGACTGTGATGAGAAGCCAAAACCTGTACATAAACAGCACTTGTGAGCTTGTTCCTAGGAAATCTAAGCAACCGAAAGGCCTTCCTTTCAAGAGAAATTTAACCTGAAATACTCCTCCCTGCTGTTTACAGGCCAGACCATGCAACATTTGCATTTCCCCTTTAAAACATAATAAGGAGAATTAATGGCCTATGATTAAGCACTTAACATAAAATGAAAGGGCCATGGTTATTCATTAGGAAAACACCATATAACTAGAATTCAATTGGATTTCAGACAGACTTCTTTCTTCCTATACACAATTGCATGTCATGGATTTGACATTTCTGTCTACCCCTTTTGTCTTTCAAGCACAGTTTATAATATTTTATTCATATCTGCAGCACTGTAGGAACAGGAGAACAAATTCTGGTGAGTTTAGCATGGGCTGGCTTCCCATTTCCCTAGTGAGCTGAATTCTCCTTTGCTTCTCTGTGTTTCCTTAGGTTGAAGAGAAACTAGCATGTGCTAGGCCCAACACAACAAGGGGGAAATTTGCCTGACTGATGAAACTAGAGACATAGAAAGGAAGGTGCCCTCAGAAAACCATATTTACATATGTGACAATGCTCTATGATAACAGTCAAAGCTGAATAGTTGAAAAAAGTATTTGGTATAAATTCTGACCTTCCTTATGTTCCATAGTCTATTCCAGATTCAAATAAAAATCATAAAGAGAAAATGAACTGAGTTTTAGCCTGGTCTCCATAGGGAAGAATGGCCTGCATTGGAAACAGAAAATACAAAAGCAACAACAACAACAACAAAATTAGGACAGGAAAAAAAAGTCTGAATAACATTTTAAATCAAATTTAAAAAATACATAAAATAGGAGACAAACATAAAACAAGAAAAAAGTCATAATGATGAAAAAAAGAACCAAGCTACTTATAATGTAAAGAACCCCTATAAATCATTATACAAATAAGATGGTAGCAAGTAAAACAGGCAAGCTGCCAAGGAGAAACCGAAGCAGCACTGAATGTCATGTGTACAAACATGTATGAAGAAAAGTCACGCACGTTTTCATTAAATAGCTAAGACTGTAGTAAAGGCAGTGTTTGGTGATGGCAATGGTGGCAGGAGGAGGTGGCACAGCCTGCTGACAGGGTTGGCCTTTCTGGAAACCAGTCTGACCTAACTACACCATGATCCTTGAAACTGTTCTATCTACCAAGTCCATAGCGCATCTCCAGCTGGAAAAAGAAAATTGCAAACCATTATTTTTTGTGATGGGATTCCATTTTCTTTCTTGAAAGGAAGGAATGATGGAAGAAAACAGAAAAAAGGCTAATTATATGTGTGTACAAAGACAAACTGGTGATTTTGTTTTCTTCTTTAAATGTCACAGTCGTTTGTTTACAGTGCTCCTATATTGCAATCAGGGAAGGTAATAATTTTATCTTTAAAAAGAGGAAGAAACTTGTAAAATTTGCTCATATCCTTTGACCTGCTGGTTCCCTGTTTAGAAAAATCACTCAGAGGGAAAAGCAAACATGTTGACATGTTGTGGTTAAAAATGAAGACAGCACCAGGGAATTGTTTAAATAAATTCTGGACCATCCAAAAGATAGAGTGTTATGCAGCTGCTATGAATTATATGTCAGGAGGATTTTTGATGACATACTAAAATGTATCTGACAAACTCTAAGCAAACAAAGTAAAACAAAACAGGATGCAAAATTGTATAAGAGGAATGATTCCTGACCTCAAAAAATCCACACCAGATGCTAGAAAAGCAAATCACACCAAAATATTGATGCTTGTTGTACTGGGTAGATTAATTATGGCGGAATTCTTTTCTTTGTCATGGGTTATTTTTGCTATTGTTTAAAACAACCCTATGCGCTGCTTTTGTAGGTGCATTTGGGGACACCACGGGTCGTTCAGCCCTTAGACTGCGCTCTTCCTGACACACAGAAGTTCAGCAGTCTTCCTCAGTAAAGAATTTCACACCTTAGCTTAAACTGGAAAGGACCAAGCATCAGAAAAGGGCTTTAAAATCTGCATGCCACTAGGAAAAAAATAAGTCTGCCAATAAGTAACAGATATTGATGTCCTTCGCGTGCCTTGACTGGCACCACTCCCGCCAGCTATTGGGCATTAAGTACAACGACAAACTATACAGTGAAACGGAAGCTGCCAATGCCCCACCCTCAAGGGATGGTCTTTCTAGACCAGCCTCCAAACAGTCTGCCTTCCATCAGTGGCACGCTAACTCTTCACATTGCCGGAGAATCAGTGGTCTTGCCACGTGCAGTCCCTTGGTCGGCTGCATTGCTGGGTGCCTTGGGTAATTGCTAGGTAAACATCCGAATGCAGATTGCAAAAAGATACTCCTGTGGGTAGTAAAAATGCTGTCTGTTTGCAGGTTGAGGCTTACCCCTGTGTTTCGGAGACACCTGAATTGGTTTGGCTCTTTTCCAATTACAATCTGTTCGTAATCACCCAGGGTCTGTAACATCAAGCGGCGTTATGAGGGAATTAATTCTTCCTATGTGACAGTTGTTAGTGTAATTCATGTCCTTGTTTTTAATTGCTGGATCAAATTACTTTGTAGATTATTTCATATTTCATCCCAAGAGAATGGAATAGAAAAAATGCACAGTGCCTGTGGTGACTTATTTGTTTAGTCTACACCGGGGGGAAAAACAGAATTAAAAAGATTGACTTTCTAAGCAAAATGGCTCTTCTGTATCCTTGGAGTATTTTTGCATGATTTTAGATGGAAAGTTTAAACACTTTAGGAACGAAGTTTATTTTTATAATGGCTCTGCCAAAATAATGGCCGTAAAGGTCACAGGCAGTGCCTACTAATAAATGCCTTGAAATGGACTTACCATTCAGTGCTCTTTCGTTAAAGAAGCACCTTGAAGATAAGAAATTAATGAGATTTAGAATAATTTATTAAGGAGTACCTAATAGGTTCTCATGAGATTCAAATGTCAAAATGTTTAAAAACATACACATACACACACAAACGTAGAAAATGCAAATTATATTTTGGGAAAAAGATAGTATTTGAAAAACCTTATAAATGTTTATTTTTGCTACACTGAAATTTACTTTGTGTTTGAATATGTACCCAGTGGGCATTTCATCTGAGTTAGGAGTATAGTCGCCAAACATTTTTCATTCTGTTGTTTAGACTCTTAGGAAGAATTAGAGATTGCTGCTGAGGTGACCTAGGAGTTGAGGGTTTACTGCAGTCTGATGGGTGGGTGAAAGCCTAGCTAAAATAAGCTCCCAGAACTGAAAAGTCACAGATCAAAAATTCATTGTTCTATTTCTTTTTGCTTTCTGATGACTTGTATTGAAAGGGATGGTAACATGTGACACTTGAAATAAGCTGTCATTGTAATGGTCTGAGGCCAGCCAACATGTGTATTGTCTCATAAATAATCATTTTCTAAAGTAGTGATAAACAGGAGAACTTAGATCTTATGGATTGCTCAAAAGCAAGTGACAAAGAAACGGAGAAATACTGCCTGGCAAATAGAAAACACAGTGAGTATTAGAACAGGGGCTGGAATTCGCTGATTGCTGGGAGATTATTGTTAAGAGTCAAATGGACAGATCTACTCACTTAGGGCAAAGGTAGCAAGTAGTTCAGGTAACAAAGTGTCGTCAACATAGAAAGGTCCTGGAAATAGGAGCCAAACATACTGGAAAGAGAAGATGCAGACACAGACCCAACTCACAAGCTGGCAGCACCTGAGTCCATTTTCTCTGCCACAGCACTAAATGTATTGCTATCATTGCCATCTTTAGAGAGAGAAAAGAGATATCTATAAAAAATAGATGTCTTGACCATCAAATGATGATGTAGAATTTCTGAGGCCATATATTTCCTTAAAAACCCATTTCTACTAATTTTAAAAACTGGCTCTATTGCATTCTCTTTCAGATGTGTTGTTCCTTTGCCCATGTGTTGATCAAGAGAAGAGAGTTACCTGTCATCTGATAAGTCGACTTGTGGTTGTGGGCTGCTTAGCTATGTTTGCTCCTTTGCAGAGCAAGTCTCTATTGTGAATTGATGTAACTGTGTAAGTAAGCTTCTTTAGGAAGAGACGGGGAAGAAGTGCAAGCGCTATGTGTATGGGTGGGGAGGATGCCATGTCATCATTGTGCTCAGTAACTTCATTCTGACTGGGACAAAAAGCATTCAAGAGTTGCTCCTTTGTAGTAGCAATGTCTCGGTATCAGATACACACAAACAAGGTCAACCGATACCCCCCAGAATAGCTCTGAAATGAAATGTAAAAGGTCTCAGTTGTATCAGTTAGCGACATAGAGATCCGAGCTAAAACATTCACGCACTCCGGGTATCCCACTCAAATATACAAGAGTCATTTACAAGAGTCAAGGGCAGGCATGTTATTCTCTCTCTGGGCATGGGTATCTTCATCACAGACATCTGTGGTTCAAATAAGCAAGAGAGTTGATTAAGAATGATCTAGCAGCAATCCTAGGAAGATGGCGCCTGCACACCTGAAGCAGATCACCTTTCCCGCTTGCAGAGTAGCATGGAGCCTCAACTATTAGACTTGGAAGTCTTAAGGAGAATGGTAGGCTGATGCTCCCTAGAACACCAGCCCCTAATAAAGTATATAATAATTGATACAATAATAATGTTGAAGGTGATCCCCATATATAGATATTCTCCTTTGTTGACATGGTTTAGACTACTCAGGTTCTGCTCTATCTTCCCTCATCAATTGTTTATATTTTATCATTCTTTTAATAGTTACCTGAAAACTGTTATCCTTGACTTTTTTAAATCTCTCAAAATTAGTACTTCCCAACAAATGACATTTTTAAGACTTTATAAAACTTTTTTTTAAAAATTACTTACTTGTTTCATTAATTTATTTATTTTACACCCCAACCACAATTTCCCCTTCCTCCTCTTCTCCCATTTCCTTCCCTCACCTCTCCTCTACCCCTCCACCTCACAGACCATTCTCCCTTCTCTATCTCCCAATCCATTCCCCCTCTGTTTTTGTTCAGAAAAGGGCAGGCATTCCATGGGTGTCAACAAAGCATGGCATATCAAGTTGCAGTAAGACTAAGCGCCTCCCCCTGTATTAAGGGTGGGGCAAGGCAATCCAGTATGAGGAATAGGTTCCCAAGATGTGTTAAAGACAGTCCCTGCTCCCATTGTTAGGAATTCCACAAGTAGACCAAGCTACACAACTGTCACATATATATGGGCCTAGCTCAATCCCACACAGGCCCCCTGGTTGTTGGTTCAGACTCTGTGAGTTCCTATGAGCCCAGGTGAGTTAATTCTGTGAGTTTTCTCATGATGTTCTTGACCCCTCTGTCTCCCACAATCCTTCCTCCTTCTCTTCAGCAGGATTCCCCAAGTTCCACCTAATGTTTGGCTGTCTCTACATCTGTTTCCACCAATTACTGAATGAAGGCTCTCTGATAACAATTGTGGTAGTCACCAATCTGATCACAGGACTGGCCAGTTCAGGCTACATATCCACGACTGCTAGGAAGACTATAGAACTTTTACTCCTGTGTATTTTCATCACACAAGACAGCTTTGTTCTTTCTCAGTCAGTGTTCATCTGTTTCTATCTTGTCATTATAGTTTCTGGTCCTTAGTCTCCCCTTTATCTCAATGCCTTCATTTGGATCCTAAAGAAATCTCTTTGGCATTTCTTTTTAGCACAGGTCTGATGGATAAATTTACAAGAGTTTTTTGTTTGTTTGATTTTGGTGTGAACATATATTTACTGGCCTTCATTTTGAAGGATATTTACGTTGAATATTTCATTCTAGCTCATTCATTATTTTCTTTTAACATTTTAAGGGTCCACTTTTTATTGGTGATTTATTTTTATTTATGTGTGTGTTTGTGTCTACGTGTCTGGCATATGTGTGAAGGTACCCATGGAGGTCACATAGGGCAGGAGATCCTCTGGAGCTGAAGTTATAGACAGTCATGAACTTCCTTACATAGGTGCCGAGAGCTAAACTCAAATGCTCTTGAAGAGCAGCAAGCACTCTTGACATTGGACCATCTCTCCAGCTCCTTATTTGCTTTCTGAGACAGGGTATTGCTGTGTAGCCCAGGCTGGCCTCATACTCAACCTCCGGAGTGCTAGGATTACAAGTGTGCGCCACCACTCCATCTACAGGCCTGCTTTCTGCTAGAGATTTTCTCCAAGGTACAAAGATGGTGGGAAGGGGGGAGCACCTTGGCTTCCCATTTCTTTCCTGCTTCCCATAGTTCTTTTTGGCTGACTGGATTGTAAGCCAGGAGCTCTAGAGACAGCCAGTCCTTTGTGATGCTCCTCAGAACACAGAGAAGACTAGAAAGGGTCTGAGGACAAGCAGTAACAGGCCTGCATCACAACTAATGTTCCCAAGCGTTCATTTCTGTTTCTGGGCTGATTGTATTACATGACATCGTTATGAAAGGGAAAAGAAAATACTAGGTAATATTGTAATTTTTAAAGTTCCCTGTGGTTTAATGAACACTAATGTTTATTTTCTTTTATATTGTATACCCCAAACAGGTAGGTGCTAGCCTCTGATCCACACATAGGGCTCAGGTGGATGGCAATTCTTTAATAGTTTACCTGGAGTTTCTGGAATACATCACATTTTAGATTTCAACAGGAGGGAAGGGGTAGCACAGAAGGGCATAAGGGTTCTTTGTTTCCTCCCATGGCCTCCTCCACAGCAGTAGGTACAAGACGCTAGGGCATGTGGAGAGATACGCAGGATAGATGATATGGATGACTATTTCTAATACCTATAGATTAGCTAATTTAACACGTAGTTAACAGGACTGACTGTATAACACAGTGCTAGGTCATTTTGCTAGCATGCATCAGGTTCCAGGTTCATGAGGTAATATACTTGACACCCTCACTCAAAAAAGCCACTGGAATTTCATTTTTCTACTGTGTTCTCACTGCCAAGTAATTTCTGAGAATTGATTCTTCAGCTACTCAGTCATAATCACAAGCTGCACCAATCTTTCCTGGAGATCACTGGTTGCCTTTACCAGTCATCCTTTCTTTAGATGATTTCTGGAACCCTGGGAGGTGCACACCTCCTGCCTGCTCATATCTCACTTCCTGGAACTGCTCTTTCTGCTTTATTCCGGTATAGACACATCTGTTGCCCTTAACCTTACACCGAAGGCTTGAGAGTAGCGTCTAACACAATTTGTCAGGTAGCTTAGTAATGCTAAATGAGAATCATGAGGCAGGAGAGAGAGAGACACTTCGATGTTAGCTGCATTTCTGCTTCTGGATCGTACCATGGCTGTCACCCTGTTCTTGGTCTCTTCAGCCTGCTGTCCCATCTGTAGTGACCAGCTCTCACCACAGTCTTTCCAAACTTCCTTATCCAGAGGTCATATTTGTTACTGCCATTCAAAGATGAGAATGACTTCTCTTTCTTAGCTCCAGAGACAGTCTCTTCAAGGGCCGTCAAACTCACTGCACTGTGTGGTCTGCCTCTAAGTGCCAAGACAGGGCAGTCACACAGTTTAACAGTGGATTTCCCAAAGTCTGGATCACACCACCTGAAATAACATCACATATGAGTATTCAGACCGGGCTAGACTTTAGAGTTTGCCATCTGGTTCCTTTTAGATCCGTACATCGCCCTCCCCAGTATAAGGTCAAGCAATGCCTCCCTGTCTATCCTTTCTTCATTTGGTTTTGATTGCAGATATTTGATGGCTAATTTTAAGATGGAATCCATGTGTGTGTACTTGTGGATGTGCGCAGGCATGCACACACACACACACACACACACACACACACACACACCAGAAATAAAGAATAATACACAGTCAGTTGGGTTTGTAAAAATAAAATTTGGTTTCAGAAATCTTTTCAAGGACACACTCTTGCTAAAAAAATACGTACATTTGCAATGATAAATAAAATCTATAACATGTCAGTTTGAAGTATTTGCATCTAGGTTATTGGGTGACCATCTACTTCAAAAATAATGAGCATAAATTTGCTTTACTTTTGGGTCAAAGAAAGGATCTTCTTCCAATTATATTCCTGAAGCAAAGGAAGTCTTTCTCGAAGGTGAATGGATGTCTACACCAGTAAAGATAGAATATTGCCTACAACTTTTAAAGCATACCTTGCTAGTTTTAAAATAGGTGTCTTTTCTATCGTGTTATCTGGTTCCACTGGGGATTGTACCTCAGATATAGAACCAGAATGATGTGTATTTGCTTACCATATTATAAGAAAATTATGGTTGCAGAGAATTGTTTACAGTTCTTATATGCAGGTGTAAAGCACCCCCCCCGGCTCCTACCCCATTAAGTTCTGTAATAGAGAAGTTCAGAGTAGTATAGTCCACAAAATAAAAAAAATGTGAACCGCAGATACGACTTTAAGATTTTTGGTGGGCACATTAAATAAGCTAAAAAATATGGAACTACTTTTAGCAACAACATCATTTATCCTGAGGTATGTAAATTATTTTATACATTGTTTATGCTTATACTCTTCTTTAAGTTCTTTATTATATTGTGTGTGCATGATGTGAAGAGAGAAAGAGGGTATGTGCCTGCCAGTGCACTCGTGTGGGGATCAGGGCACAATTATATGAAGTTGGAGAGCTGGTTTGCTCTGTGGGTTCCAGGGATTGAACTCTGGGCAGACTTTTGAAGGAAGTGCCTTTACTTCCTGAACCATCTCACTGGCCTGTTTGAATTCTATATAAGAATAAACTATATTGAAGCATATAAAATATTCACCAGTAACATGGCTAGTTACTGCCAGGTTCGAGTGTTTAGGAAGAAGGAATGGATAAGTAGAGATTCTAATGAGGCATCAAGGTTTCTTTTTCACCTGGTTCCTCTATTCTTTGTTGGCTCTGCTTGCTCCTTACAGTGGTAGAATGGCTGTAGTAGACTCAAGCTATCTTCTGGTCTAGGTCACGCAACAAAGGGAGTCCTTGTCTATTCAACAGTGGAACGAAAGACCTGAGCCAGCTAGTTCATTTCTGAATCATTTCTGGAGCAAGGAGAGTAAAACGAAGGCCATAATCACATGACACCCACTCATCTAAGTGAGTCTTAACATTTCTGCTGAAAATAAGGACTGAGGATGTGTCTTGCAAGAGAAGCATGTGTTATTCCCAGAAAAAGAGTGGCTGGTGGCAAACAGAAGGCTGGAATAAGAATGAATCCCAAAGTCGGATCTCTTCTCTAGGAACCAGCCAATGGTCCCTGAGGCCCAGGTGTGGTCAGACTCTCTCATGTGAGGAGAGACTATGAAAGGCAAGCCCGCCAGACTTCCAATCCAAGCAGCCACAGAGGAAGTGAAGAAAGAGAAGGAGCCATGGAATCAAGGACAGTGAGGTGGAGAAATCAATGGCTGGCATGGAATCAGATAAGAACCAGAAAGTGTTCAGTATGCCACACAAAACACAGGCTGTTTCTGAAGAGGCCAGATTAGCTCTGAGGGTGACTAAAGACTGAGGGACACAGAAGCAGAAAATGTGGGAAGGAAATGGAATCACCGTGTCAGAACTCTCCTGAGAAGTTTGGGTGTCAAAAGGAAAGTCTAGGATGGCAGCTAGGGCGTATTGCTATGCTGAGGACGGGTTTATTAAATATATACAGTGAACTGAAGCATAAATATTTTTTATTACAAACTCAGCAAGTATGTTGTATTGTGTGAAACTGGGATTGAATTCTAGTCCAATGGTGACTCTACTAGGAAGTTACTGGCTCCCCTGCCTTTGTTTTCTCTTTTGTAAATGGGAGTAATTATGCTGCTTCCACAGGTATACTAGACATGGGGTATGCAAAAGAAAGAATTGAGTAAATGGAATTACTGTCTTTGTCTGTAGTCACTGATGAATGAATCAGGCTGCCTTCTTTTTTCTGGGGATGTTTCCTCCCCTTTCCCAGCAGCCTAGTGAATTCCTTCCTGCTCATGCTCCAGGATCTAGGCAAGAGTGACTTTCTACTCTGATGTTTTCTGTCCTCAAGCCTTCAAATTCCTTCAGCTGCTTTGGTCTCTACTGCTCTGGAATTCACTGCTGACCCATACTGTATATCTCTGGTGTCCCCATGCTAGATGCCTCCAGAAAGGCCACTTCCTCCACTAAGGAAGATGCACAGTCCTGGGCAATTTGAGGCTCTCCATGGATAATTCTAGAAATTTAGTCTTGGAATAAATAGTTCCCTTCGACAGTGTGCCTGCAGCCTCACCCTCCTCTGTGATACCCTTCTGGCTTCTTCTGTTCCTTTGGTGACTGCACAATGCTTCCCAACAGCGCGAAGCTGCAAGCGCAGCTCTCCACCTGCTGCTTTCAAATGACAAATGGATTCTGCTGATTCCTGGGGCAAAACGCTTCCTCCAAAATGTCACTGTCTGTGAATACTTTTTCCTTCAGTGCCCTGGCCGTGGAGCAGAGGGAGGAATTTTACGGAGAAGCAAAGTTGCTTTTCTCCCTTCTGTATTATATAAAGCACGCTTGTCTGTAGTTGACTCCTGTAACCTATTCTGACTCCTTCTGCTTGTTCCACCCTCACTTGGCTTCTGCAACTGCACTTGGGCCTGAGCCACTTTCTGCCTTTCCAGGCTTTTATTATTTAAGCTTTCATTAGTCATGTGTGTGATGGCAGTGACCTGTCTGTGTCATAGAGGGTTGGGCTGAGGCTGAGTGCTGTCTTTGGGTCTCCCTTCCTTTAGTATACTCTACCAGCACCATCAAAAATCAAGAGCAGAAAACCTGTGAGAGTCAGAGGTCAGGGAAAACTGGTCAGTGAAACAATGTCTTCTGGATAAGACAGGAACGATGTACTTATGAACTCACAGAAGCCGTGGCTGCCATCACAAGACTTGCACAAGATTGGGCCAGCCAACACACCAGTATGAGTAAGGATAGGTCACACAAGTTCTTACTTCTGTCTGACGAACAATTGATGGTCATTGTTGGATGCTATGGAGAGAGTCAGTTTTCTTTAGGGGTGTTGTTAGTTTTATGAGGCAGCTTAAAAGAAGCTTGACCTTCAACAGACAGGACTGTGCTTATTGGTACACACATCAAGGTGGCAGATTCTTACCCAGGTAAGTTGAACTGTCTGCCTGAGAAAAAATATGGTTGCCATCCTTTATGGAGTAGTGGGGTGAGAAGTGGAAATGGTTGCTGCACATAACCCATGGAGCCCTATGTAGCACATAGCCCAAGTTTCTTTCTTCAGCTTCTCCCTATCAGTATCTCATTGACCTCACCTAGCTGCAAGAGAAGCTGAGAAGTATAGCCTTTTAGCAGGATACTCTCAGATGTGATTCCTGATAAGCTGATCCTGCTCTGGTGGATGACTCCTCATTGATGTTTTTCTATGTTTATATGGACAGTGCTAACTGGACTCTGTGTGTGTGTGTGCGCGCGCGCACGCGCGTGCGTGCGTGCATGCGTGAGAGAGAGAGAGAGGGAGAGAGAGAGAGAAACAGAGACAGAGACAGAGAAGCTGAAGTTGGAAGAACTTGGAGGGATATGAAAGGAGTTGGGGGAGAAAGTAGAGGCAACTATGGTCAAAATACATGCTATACCTGTCTGAAATCCTCAAAAAATAAATAATATAAAATAAATAAATTATCCATTTAAATATAAGAATAAAAATCTGACATGTTCAAATACTTGGACTTTTTCCACGTATCCTTCCCACTTGGGACACACACACATTTTTCTGAGCTCCTGTTCCTTAAAAGCTGAAGTGTGGGGACAAAAGTTGGAAACTGGCAATGACTGGCTCACTTTTCAATGACTTCTGCTCTTGATTAACTTGATCCACAGCTGTTGTTCCAGAAAATAAGCGCAAAGGAGATTGGACTTTAGATGTTAACATTTTACCGATTATCTTAAAATACTGACATCAAGAAACCAGTAATCAGAAACCGTTGTGAGAAATGGATATACATACATACATACATACATA
>LOJH01016553.1:22847-34123 GCA_001685095.1 Ellobius talpinus
ATATATATATATATATATAAATGTATCAAAGTGGAGCATGTTTTGGACACAAATGGAATGAATTTCTGATACTATTTTGTTGTGTAAATATGTTCACTTCCTGATAAAATCTTCTTTGAATCCTGGAATCCCAGGGGACCAGAATGGTTCATTGTGACTGCTGGAGTAGTGTTCTGCAGGCACAGCGCAGTGAGCAGGGACTGAGCAGAGGTAGGAATAAATGCCCATCAAGAAACCAGGGCTGCATTTGCCCTGCTCAGCTCAAAGCCAGCTCCTGTGCTCTGTTCTGTCGACAGACCCTCCCAGCCACTGCCACGAGGCAGAGCAAAGCAGGCTGATGGATTTTGCCCAAAGTTGTTAATCTGTTAACAATTGGCTGTAAAAGTATGCATATGGAGACAAATAGGGAGGCTGAAAACCAGCTTCTGCGGCATAAAGATATAATTGCCACACATAAGCAAAAAGAAAGCCCCCTCGCAGATTGCAAATGTTATTTTAACACACTGGGCTTATTGAATTTCCTTTGACCATCAGCAAAATGGAGTTTCAGGTTTGAGACTCTGAATCAGGTTGTTTGTTGTTGCTGTCCCTGTTGCTATTCTTTCTTTCCCTCATTCACTCTTTTGAATAAAATGAGTTCCTGACAAATTCATCAGGCAATTGTGTCATTTATTCAGTGCATTACCCAAGGTCATGCACTTCACTGATTAAATTTTGAGCTCTTCATTTTTAAAATGGGTCTAACTGTCTCTCAGTCAGATGACTGGATGAGATGGTGTGTGGGTGGAACATCCTGCAGAGTGGAGCTGGGACAGAGAGTGGATCTCAGTGGCATAGTTACAAAATAGTTCATGGTTATAGAAGGGAAGGTCCTACATCCATAGGGCAGGTGAGTGGACTGGAAACTGGGGGCCGAGTCTTTGTTGTAATTTAGGTTTAGCAGACATCTGCTGCATAATTCACTCTTGTTTCTGGTCTTTTGTGACATTTGGGCTTTCAGCTGATTGGATAGGGCCCACCCACACTGTGGAAGACAGTCTGCAGAACCCATTGATTCAATTGTTGATCTCATCTTTGAACACCCTTACAGAAACATCCATAGCAATGCTGGTCTCATAAGTAGGCACCGAGGCTCAGCAGTGCTGGTATATAAAACCATGAGAGAGAAAATTCCTGAAAATAAGCTGTGTCTACAAAGGCCAATTAAAATTTCGATGACTGTAGAATGTGGATTGTTACCTTTATAGAGACGAATTAAAATTTATTGTGGATGACCTTTGGTCTCCTAAATACCTATTCCTTGCCCACCTCTGTGGGTTCTAAAATCCTGACTACAGATGAGTACCTTTTGGAATGCATTAACTTAACAAAACGTCATTCTCCACCAATTAAAGGACTAAAAAATGCTATCAGGTAACATGGGAGGCCTATACTTGAGATTCTTCAGTTTAGTGAACCTGCCTCTTTGATGTTTCTACTGACATAATTTTAAAATACCTTGATTTATAGCTTTCTTTGTTATTACTACAAAAAATTCCGCGAAAAAACTGCTTCTACCCTGTAATGTGGATTTGGGGTAACATAAATCTATGTTTCTGGGCCACAGAAATTTGGCTCTGGAATAAACTTCTCTTATTCCCTTTCAGGTGAGAATTTTGTTTTTGTGTTGACAAAATCAATGCCCCCACTCTGTCTTCATTAATGTGCAGGATGGTGCTGGGAGACAGTTGCCTCTCGGCCTCCATGTGTGTTTCTTTACGATGCATTATGAGCAGTGGCAATAATGACTATAAGATGAGACGCTGTCTCTCTGGTGCTTAACTCTTCTTAGCCCCAGGAGAGTTCTGGGGTCGGGGGCTCTGGTGGAGAGAAGACTCACATCTCTGAACTTCTTTTTCTTTGACTTTGTGGATGTGGCCCATCGCTTCCTTCTTTGGGGGTTCTTGCTCTTTCTTTTGCATGAAGTGGCTGTTCTGCGCTGGAAGCTCCTTGCCATATGTTACACATCTTAGTTTAAATGTCACCCCTTTCTGTGGAGCAGATCTTAAAAGTACTTGAGGAAGAACAGACTCTACTTCCCATTATCTTTTTAATCAGCCTTTCTATACTTCTTTTGCTATAACAGTAGCACATATTGTTCTGTAGCTGCCTCCGTGGAGGTAGACACTCCAGGAAGGCAGAGGATTCGTGTATCCTTCCGTACCGTTTTCTGGCACCAAGCATGTCCTGATGCTGCTGTTGAGTAACTGGATGGAACAGCTGTGACGGTGCTTTAGAAAGGGTGACACCCTTTGTGACAATCATCTTACGCAACATAGTTCAACACATTTTTAGTTCTGCTCAGAAAAATACCGTGATAACCTGCTGTGGGTTTGGTATTGTTCCCCTACACACTGAGAGAGACCGTGTGCTCTGTTCTAGAATGGAGAGAGAAGGAAAGCTAAAGACAGGAAAAGAGAAACGAGCCCAGCAGGCCAGTGAGGACTCTACAACTTGGATGTCACTCAGAAGTGTCACAAACTGAGAAATTTTCAAGAGACAGGACTAGTGTGGGTGGGGGTTATTTGCTTTGTGCATTGCAAGTAAAACATAAATTCCCAGACCGATAAGCTTAAATATGATCTGCTTTATTTGCATGAGCGAAGTGTGTGTGGGTGTCTGCCTAGAGTCGTTTGAAACTGATCACAAGCTGCCTTATGCACCGACTCACTGCAGAGTGCAGAGGGCAGGCAGACACTGGGACTCCAAAAGCTAGGCCATCTCCTGAGTTTAAATCTTCAGAAATTCATAGGAGTTTGGTTAGAATTTTGTATTTGCCACAGGTTAGGGAATAATTTACATGTATCCACATGGGGATGTAAATGTCTCAGGGATGTCACCAGTCACCAGATGCTCTCTCTAATCATTTGGCTTTCTGTTGTTGCAGTCTGCATAAATCTCTAATGTAGACAATCCCTAGTCCAGCTGGAATAGGTAAGAATGGGCAACTGGTTCTGGTCAAGGGAACATGAATGGAAATAACACTTCACACTGGCTACGGCACGGTAAGAAGTCTCCCCTAAATTATTCAACCATCTCTCATTCACTTACCAAATGCTACCAAACACAAGGAGCTATCAGACAGCCTGCCATGAAGATGTCTGTATCTATGGAGACCAGACCTTCTAGATGCCTCCAAGCTTCAAGGAATTTTGGATATAGATCAGAAAATCTGTATTAGATGTTTTCTTGTTGCTGTGCTAAAATGCCATGATCAAAAGCAACTTAAAGAAGAGTTTGTTTTGGCTGATGATTCCAGAGGACTGCATGTCCTTAACAGTGGGGAACATGTGACAGGAGCGGGATGACAAAAGATCATTGCATATTTATCTGCACGCAGGAAACAGAGAGAGCAAAGACTGGAAGTGGGGTGAGGCTATAAACAGAGTCACACACTAGCTTTATCTCTCTTACATGCTGAAAGAAGCACTTCATCTCCTGACCTCACTGCTCTCTGTAAAGGACAACAGGATCCTTCACAAGCTCGGGGCCCACTCCCAGTGATGACTTTCTCCAGGAAGGCTTCACCTCCTAAAAGTTCCCATATCCTTCCAGCTGACAACACCAGCTGAGAAATGAATGTTCAAATACATGAGCCTGTGGGGGATATTTTTCTATCAAATCATAACAATCTCCATCAAAAATAGAAAAAATCAAATGCTTAATCATAACCCTGTATTTCCTTAAATCATAACAATCTCCATCAAAAATAGAAAAATCAAATGCTTAATCATAACCCTGTATTTCCTTATGTGCTTAAGAAAGATAGACAAAGTACCTAATCACATAAAATACATACAGATAAATCATGTGTCTGGCAAATGGTGTGTCCAAGAACTTATTGTAAGTAAACTATTTCTGGGCTTTTATAAACCATTCCATAGGTAAGAAGTCTCTCATCCTTGGGAGGAAGTTTGGGACCAAAAAGGATGCTGTTGTCCTTTACAGAGAACAGTGAGATCAGGAGATGAAGGGGTTCTTTCTATCTGTAACAAGGATAAACTTTCTGTGTAACTCTGGAATGGAGAAAAGTCAGGATCATCTGTTCGTCTTTTTTCCCCTTATGTTGAGGTCTTGAGTATCTTGTATTCTCAGAATGCATGGAAGTCAGCAACACTGACTAAGACCCAGAACATACAAAGTTAGGTCAGAGAAATGCTAAACTCTTCCAGGGTGAAGTAGGAATGAAGACGATGGTAGCATCTTCATGGCTGGTGATGGAGCTGGGGAGTCACAGGATCCCACACAAATCAGGACAACTTTCTGTGAGCCTTGGGACTACATATGCTACCTCTTTTCTACAGATAATTTGCAGAACAGATCCTGCTTAATTTTCCCTCTTGAAATGCCCACCTTGTAGACCGATCATGCAGTATCTTCTTCCCATTCAGTAAAACATTTTGGAGGATGCTTGGCAGAATTCTGGGTTGAGAACATCTTTTTGGAAGCCAGCATTGAAATTTAAAGTTAAAGCAGAGAGATGGTATCTCTCCAACATCAGTTTGTGAAAAGCATTTGTCTTCATCACTGTAGCCCAGACGAATGGTTTGTGCTTAGGAAAGACAGATGTGTCCTGGAGGTCCTACTGCCCGCACACGAAGAAGCCAGCAGTGGATCATACCTGGCTTGTGGACAAACAGAGAATCGCAGCTTCCATTTCACAAATACATCCATTCAGTGGAAGGGATTTCCCCCTCCAGCTGAGGGAGCAAAATGCCCATTCCAGAGCGTTGTGTGTGTCCCCAGGCTTTAATATATCTCCCAGCAGCTCTCCTCAGCATTCCGCATGATAAAATCAATCTCTATTTAAGTAAGAGGGGGATATTTATTTCTTAATTTTTTAATAATGTATTTGGTGATTTGTTAGAGCTTTGGTGTTGTATTATTTATTTATTGTGCCTATGGGGTGCACTGCCACTTGGTAATAGAGCAGCTATGGAAACTTGAGACCTAAGCAGAAATGAGTTCAATAATATTGCTACACTCAAAGACTTTATCCCAAATGAACAAAAGAACAAAAGTGCAAGGCCATGATAACCCAACTCCCTTAGGAGTATTTAGAAAGAAAAAGTGATGGGGATTTTTTTTATGTCAAGCAGGAACAACTGACAAATGGGTGGGCTGTATTAAAACTCAAAACCATTTCATAATTTCATAAGCTTCATAAAACTAGAATTACTATATTCTTGATATATGTGTTTGTGTGTGAGTGTTCATATGATATTTTGCTAAGGTAAAAGCTGCCCAAAGGCCTGATAGAACTTAAATATATTTCTCCCCCATCGTCTTGCAAGTCATATAGGCGAAAATAGTGATGTAAGTGGATTGGAATAGAGATGCCTTCCTTTTGGTTCCAAGGCATATTAACAATTTGCCAAAAAGAAAGCATATATTCATATGGGGAGTATGCTCCGGTTGGTTTATTCTCATCATTAATTAAAAAGCATGAAATTGGTTCATACACCTACTTTTTGACTTCCCCCATTAAAGATACAGCACTGTTGAAAATTCCTTCATATGCATATAAATGTCATTATAATGTCTGAGGACAGTTAGATAAAACCAGGGTTAGATTAACATGTTTAAACTCAAAGGCTTCTGCATTCATCAGACATTACAGCCCTGGTGCGGCTGATAAGCTGGTGATAATCGTCAATACTCTCCAATAATTTTGATTTCTTTAACTCACCATTCCTGGTATGCATTTCAGGAAAAATTATGTCACGCTGATGGCACCGTTTGACATAAGCCATAAATAAAGGTACTGAAGGACACTTGTCCTTGGTCAAAGATGCCATCTCAGCTGGTTGGGCAGCCGGCCAGTCACTCAACAACAGTTCCTGACTGTCTAATGAGAGAGAGTGCTGTGAGACAGAGACATGGCTTGGAACTCGAGGGCAGTCAGGACAGTGGCAAAGGCAGGGGGAAGGCGGGAGGAATGGCTACGGAGTTCCAGAGAGGCAGTGTGCCAGCCCGGGCAGCCTGAAGGATGGGCTGCCTTGTATTCACGAAATATCTCCGAGTCGGCCCAGGTAAATGGCGTTTTAATGAGTGATCTCTTTGGAGACTACAGTAGCGCCGTGAGGGATGGAGCCTCAGTTTCCTCGTCTGTGAAATGAAGTACAGTGAATAGTCAGGAGGCAGGAAAGTCAGTGTCTGAGTGGTGCCTAGCACTTACCCGGAGGCTGGTGGGCCTGCAAAACTGTCAGGGAGGGCGAAGGAAGAGGAGAGGCGTTCTCTAGATGTTCTCTCTTTCTTTGGAGTTTATGGGGGCATATAAGGTTCAGGCTCAAAGCTGTGTAGTTCTTGTTTTAAGATCTGTTTTCAGAAGGTTACAAAAGAATCACAAATGCAGATTTGGCACCTGTGCATGCTCAGTTCTGTCATATCTGTGGGATTTGTGCCAGAGAAAGCAAACTAATAAGGGAATGCCTGTGTAATCCAGGAATGCTTCAAGAGTGTATAGCTCAGTGTGCTGGCTCCGGTCTCTTCTCTAAGGCATTTCTCTTTATGGATGGTGATTCTCATCCTTTTCCTGTATGTCCTGGAGAAAATCCCACACAGAGTGGAAAGCTGTCCTCCTTGCTGTCGGGTTGTTGAGAAGGCTTTATTCTCCCTGGTGCCCTTTTGAGTCAACTTCACAGAGCTAAAATGAGTCGCCATTGGTGACTGAACAAGGGCCATAGCGACTTTAGCTGTGTTGGCCTAAAGCTGTTGAAATGGTTGAGAAGAGAAATCCTTCATTAGGACATTAGGTGTTCAATTTTGTCAAGTACTGGCCGAGAGTTTAACTTTTCTCCTTGTCTCTTTTTCATTGAAGTGACTGATTTTGAGGAAGTGGGAGTCGGGGCAGAATGACCGTGTTCTCATCAAACCGGTCAACCTCCACAAGCCCAGGCAAAGCCCACATGTGAGAAGCAGAAGCCAACAAAACATGGGCAGAATGGAGCCCTGAGAGCGGGCTGCAGGCCTGGAATATGCTCTATATTTACTCCTTATCTTTAATTTTTAATAATTTATTATTATTATTATTTAACATACCAATTGTAGCTTCCCATCCCTCCTCTCCTTCCACCCCTCCCCCCACTGCACCCCATTAATCCTGTGAAAGGAGACTGGGCTTTTGCTTCCCAGTCACCCAGACCCAAATAATCACACAAAAACTATATTAATTACAACACTACTTGGCCAATGGCTTAGGTGTATTCCTAGCTAGCTCATATCTTAAATTAACCCATTTCTATTAATCTGTGTATCACCATGAGACTCTGGTCTACCAGTAAGGTTCTGGCGTCTTTCTCCTTTGGCAGATACATGGCATCTCCTTGACTACACCTACTCTCTCTCTATATCTCTGTTCAGATTTCCTGCCTGGCTTTACTGTGCTAAGCCATTGGCCAAAACAGCTTTATTCATTAACCAATAAATGCAACACATACACAGAAGGGCATCCCACATCACACTCCTCCTCTGTTTCTACTCAGAAAAGGACAGGCCTCCTACCATGGATATCAGCCAAACATGGAATATTAAACTGCAATAAGACTAGGCACCTTCCCTTGTATTAAGGTTGGACACCACAGCCCAGTATGAGGAATGAGGTCTTCAAAGCCGGTAAGAGTCAGAAACAGCTCCTGCTCCAGCTATTAGGATTCCCACAAGAAGACCAAGCTACACAACTGTCTCATATATGCAGAGTGCCTAGGTCAGTCCCATGCAGGCTCCCTGGTTGTCGGTTCAGTTTCTGTAAGTCCCTGTGAGCCCGGGTTAGTTGATTTTGTGGGTTTTCTTGTGATGGCCTTGACCCCTCTGGCTTTTATAGTTCCTCCCTCTCTTCTCTGAGTTCAGCCTAATGTTTGACTGTGGGTCTCTGTATCTGTTTCTATCAGTTACTGGGTGAGAAGTCTCTGATGACAATGGGACTAGGCAGCCATCAATGAGCATAGAAGAATATCATTAGACATCATTATACTGACATTATAAAAAATTCTTTATCTTGAAATATGACATTTCTAAGTGGATTCCTTCTAGTTTAGGGAAATAGTTATAACTTTTAACACAAGAAAACTACTCATTTCCTTACATATGTGTGGATCACATACCATGGATCAACAGAATACAAGGTACCAGGGGATTAGAAAAGGCCCATTGTCAGGAAGTCCCTTCTGTGGTGAGGAGCACAGATGGATAAATATGCAGAGCATGTAATACTCATGGGTGGTAGATGTATGAGCAAGGTTTCATGCCTCTCAGCAGAGGTCATGTCTCTTGGTAAACATGTAAACTGTGCCTTCAAATAGATGTATGGAAATAAGGGAAACAATTTCTAGATTGCAAAGATAAGGTTTCATGCACTGGTAAGTAGGGACCTCCCTAGGTAGTTATTCAAGCTAGTTCATGGGAAAGGGATGAGAAAGGCTGGGTGGCATGGTAGTTGAAGCTGCTCAAATGCTGAATATCCATTTTCTTCTATTCACATTGAAGTTCTTCAACCCTATGTGGAGAAATAGTCTCTGGTTGCACAAATCACTTGTCTCACTGAATGCTGGGAGCTGCCCTAGGAGGAAGAGAAGGCAGGAAGTCCATTGGTGGACTTGTGAGGGGCTGGATTGGGAGGGGGATGGATGGGCACATTGCACAATACGCTATCCCCTAAACAAAGTGAATTTTTATCAGTCAAATTACAAATCTAATAGATTTTGAAATTTAGTTCACAAAAATGGCCTATGAACCAAGACAAAACATGGTCCTTTTAAGTAAAAGGTAGAAACTAAATCAGACGAAAACAGATTGAAAATGAACAAACCGACAACAGCATAGAAACAGTGATGAGTCAATTGAGAGAGGATCCGGGATAACGGCAGATCTTATGCTTGCAGTCCTACTCTTTAAAAATTCCGTTCAGCCTTGAATGGCATTCCCTTCTTTCAGCTTTCACTGTGTCTTCTTGTCTCAGCAACTGCACCCTTTCCATGATGAGGTCCCTCGGAGCCCTGGGACTGATGGACAGGTCTGGTACCACCCCTGTCTACCCAGCTTCCTGTCCCCATCCCAGTACTTCGTATATTGCCTTAACCAACTCCTTGCATAATCTTATGTTTTCACCAATAGACTGGGAAGGGGGAATCCAATAATATAGGAGCAGTGGTTACTATACAGTTGCATGGTCAATGTATTCCAAGTGCCAGCATATGTGGAGGCTACATGCATGTTTCACTGAATGCATAAAACGAAGCTGAAAACAGAATTCATAGGACATGTAATGATGCCTACAGAAGAATAGCAGAATGGCCCAAGACCCCCTTTCTGGAAACCAGATAAAAGATGACTTCTTTAGAGCAAGTGCTCCCCCAGCACCCCATGTATGGGCTGGGTTTCAGCTCTCCTTTACCCCTTTGTTTAGGTGTTTGTCTATGGTGAGCAGCCTACCCAACTACTCCCTGCAAATCAGGAAGAATTCTCATACATTCTGAGTTTCAACTTGGGCAACATATTAGTGAAACTTAGATCTTTGTTTATTCTTTTAAAGCAATATCCTTGTAATCTAAGCTGCAGTCTCAGACAACAGGACCTCATTGGCCCTGGGGCACTGGATTACTTTAAAATCCCTTCAGTACTCAGACTGGACGGAGAACCACAGTTTGGGTTTTGTTGCTTTGGCCATCACACAGGAGGCCACAGCACAAAGATGTGCTAGCATACCACAGGCATGCATTAACATGCTAAGCTGCATTTCTACATGAAAGGCTAACACCCAGGCAAAGCAGCTGCACTTCTGGAGTTACTACCAGGAGGCTTTGCCTCTATTGTCTGCTTCAATTGCCCTCTCCCTTCTTGGGATCACTGAGGAAGTCACTATGAGGCCCCTAGTAGCACCACTACTTGGGCCTCTAGCTCAGGACTATGACAACAGAAGTTCTGAAGAAGGCCTTGCCCAGTTCACATCTGGCTTTGTGATCTTGAGATAGTTACTTAACGACCCTTTGCTTTGTTACCTTAGTTAAAAAAAATGAACTAATATTATTGACCTAGTTGCCAGCCATGTCTTCGGATTTCACAGGCAAATACTTGGAAAGTGTTTCATCAATGTAAATTGTGGTACAATTTGAAAAAAATAACTTCATTGCTAAAGCTCCATAGAAATCTGTGCTGTTCCTGTGGGTGTTTTCAATCATTTCAATTATTTGATTTATGCAAAGAGGGGAGCATTTGCCTAAAACCCCTTTCTTGCGTGGGTACTGCCTTTGATTTATTCCCGTTTGCTCTACTGGTACACAGCTTGACGTACACATAAAGGATTTGCAGGAGAAATCACTTAATGCATAGCGTTTCCTTTGTTGTGACTATCTTGTCATGAACTGTTAGGGTTGTCAGTTATTCTTCGAAATTTCCTCGTTTTTGTGCGGGCTTCTAAATACTCACCTTGGACATGGTTTATAGACGGCATAGGGAAAACAAATACATATACTGGAATAGTCAACTTAGATTTATTCTTACTTAAGAGAAAAAAGCTTAAAGGTTTAATGTGTGCTTGATAAGCTATGATTCAGCCTGGAAGAGGCAGGTGGTTTATATTTACTCTCCCGGGTAGGATCAACATTTACAGTCTCAGCCTTTCTCAGTGCCTCTTCAGCAGGTCAGACCTTTTCCAGAAGGACTGATCTCAAAGCACAATTTCCACACATGTTATTCTCTGAGGAATAGGGACGTTAAGCCAACTATATTTTATGGAGAGCAGAGCAGGGAGATTTGGGCACATGAGTGTTTATTAAAGAGCATTGAGTGGCCTGGCTATCCATGTACCCGAGTCTACTCAACACCACCCCGCTGAAAACTTATGAAATAGAAAATTTGTCCTCAAGTCTCTTGACAACAAGCTCCACTCCTGGAACATTATCTTTCCTATTAAGAAGGAAGCTATTCACATTTCTGAAGGTCAGAGAACAGTGCTCTAAAGAGGTTTGCTCCCTGAGGAAGACTTTGGTGTTAACACCCACCATTGGGAGGGGCTCACAAGACCCTGCCCCTCTCTGAGGGTTTATATGCAGTTAGTTAATGGTTAGTTGGGAACGGAACAGCATCTTCAGTGGGGTAGTCACTGATAAGGTACCCATGCTTATGTAAATAACCCTTAACCTATGCTCTTGTAAGCAACTCTAGTCAAACTAACTGGATACCACACACACAGGCAGAGAGAGAGAGAGAGAGAGAGAGAGAGAGAGAGAGAGAGAGAGAGA
>LOJH01016555.1:850-20261 GCA_001685095.1 Ellobius talpinus
ACAAATCATCAGAGCTCTCAGAATAATCTTACTTGATCAATACCTTATCTTAAGATGCTAGTCTCTAGAACCAAGAGAAAGCACCTTGCTGTTTTCAAGCAACCCAAGAAAACTACTTGGTTTTGGTGTTAGTTCTTATACACAAACAGGCATTGGTATAAGAGATTTATACATGAACACTCAATTTAACAACTATCCCTTATGTGATGATCCTCCATGCTCACAGATAAGACAGAAGAAGAAATAAATGTTTCATAGCTTGCTCATGAGCACAGTTGGTAAAGAGGCCACCCTGTTTTTCAGCTCACAGTCTCAACATCAAGACTGAAAATCCACAAACATCACTGATCAAAAACTATACAGTGTTTTTCCACATCTCTGACCTCTCCTCTCTGCAGCTGGGCGTCTGTGAGACACTCTTATTCAGTAGGGGTTCCTCAAGTCATTCTTTGTCCAGTTAACCTGTCACTCACTATCTTTATTTCTTACTGCAAGTGGCAGAATGGAGAATACAGTCACATATTTTTCCCATAGAAAAGGATAACTTTGATACACTGATATTCCCTGTTTGGTTTATGTGGATTTTACCATTCTTCTTTCTTAATGCCACATACCATGTACCTGAAAACTTTAATGTCTGGAAGTCAATTTATATTCTCTTTCAGGCTAAGGGAAGTAGCCATTTTTTTTACCACTCACTGATTACTTTCTCCTCCTTCCTTTTTCCAGATTGAAAATGCTAACAGGGTTTATTTCAAAGCACATGCATTATTAAGTCCCCTTTGCACTTAACACTGCACAAGGATGCTGGGCAAGACGAAGGCAATCTGCTTCCTTAGCCTTCCTAGGAACTGTAAATATATGTGAGAGTCAGATCTACATCAACAGTCTGAAAAATAATGTCTTTTCAAGTGGGGGCAAACAGATTCATCTCTGCACTGAAAGGTCAAAGAGACAGTCTATCACAGCACCACATTGTTAAGAAGATCAGTGCTTTCCATTTTAAATGCAAGCTAAACTCAATTGACACAGGATTGTTTGGAAATGAGAATGTGCCCTTCCCTGTTTATTCCACAGGCAGCAGTTTTATGAGTCTGCTATAATACTATATTTTTGCAAGGGACAATTATGACCATAAAGGGAATTGTGTGGTAAAAACTATAGAATCTGCCATCAGGCAAGAAGATGACCTTTTTACTCATGTGGCTTGCCAAATTCGAGCAGATTCTTAGCATTTTGGAGAGATTTATGGTCACTAAAGGAAGACTGCAAACCATAGAGTGAAAGTCTTTATTTCCTTTAAGAAAATCTATATGCAAACAGTGACAGCTTGTGATTCATGCTGTTGCAAGATCTCTCCATTCAATAGTGCTTTTGTCCTGCCCGTCAAGGCTTAGATTATCTCCTATTCTATGCTCATGCCCTGCCTTTCCACTCAAGATCATTTTTGCCCATTAATCCCTTAGGAGAAAAATCCACTTAGTGATAGTCTATACCAACACCAGAGAAAGTAAGATTTATAAAGGAAGAGAAGCTTACAGGAGAAACATCTCCCAAAGTTTTCAAATGCTCTTATAGGAGACTCATGGGATGCAGCATAAATAGTCCACTCGTGACCCTCCATACTGCCATAATCCACATCTCTCACGTGATTCTTTGAGGAATTTAGGTCCTGAGTCATGATCATTTAATTTAGCATCATCCATTCAGATTGTCCTTCTGATCTGTTCCCGTGACCTCTTCTCCTTACTCTACTTCAGTTCACACTACATCTCTGCCTGTGCTTTATCATCTTTTATAGTTAGAATCAGTTCTTAAACTCAGATTCAGGCTTCTGTTCCCTGAAGTTAAGTGGACTGGATCTATGGTACTAAGACCCAAAAATACTTGGATTTACAGGGCACTCAAATTTTTTTTCAATTCTTAATTTTGAAATCAGTCAAACCTAAAGTTCATTGTCATTCATAATAGTGTCTCACACATTTAAATTCATGACATCCAATGACACATAGACCCTGGAATTTTCAAACAACCTATATTTCCTTGGTCAGTTCAGGTTCCCATGTAACTCAACAATTATTTTTCCTTTGAAACCCCTCTAGAGTTTCTCTGTGTTTCCACAGCTACTTCCCCGATAACCACTCAGAGGTTAATATTAATTATAAATTAGCCAATAGCTCAGGCTTATGACTAACTAGCTCTTACAACTTAAATAAAGCCATATTTCTTACCTGAGTTTTACAACATGGCTAATGTCTTGTTGCCTTATTTCATACATGTTCTACTTCCTCTGTCTGACTGCCAATTCACCAGACTCTACCCTTCTTCTTCATAGCATCACCCTAGTCTGAGTCTCCTACCCAATCTCTTTCAGCACAGGTATAGGCCAGTCAGCTCTTTATTAACCAGTGAGATTAATATACAGTACAAAGTGCAAAAATTATTCCACAGAATTTCCCTCTTTTCTCCAATTAAAAAGGAAGGCTTCAACTTTAACAGAGTAAAATATATACAACAAAACAGTTATCAATATTGTAGTTATATAATTATATTATAATACCGAGTCCATTGTATTTGGGAAAACCAGATAAAATATTCTATCATCTATGTTACCTTTCTTAATCTAAAACTTCATATCTAATTTACATTTTTATCATAGATAAGGAAAACTTTAAATGTAATTATTTAGATTTTAACTCTATCAAAGACCCCAGAAGGTAAACTGTTACACAATGACAGGAGCATCTCTCTGCCTGGACAGTCACCCTATGTTCTTCTATAATGTTAGGATATCCTTCTTTGGCCCATAGGTCTGGTATATCTGACAGATACTTTTTTGAGAAACAGGGGATTTAGAAAGACTGTCCTACCTTGTTGTGGCAAGGTTTGGCAGTCATTTTCTTTTGTGTCATGCTGGTCCAGTTTGGACAGTATACTGTCAGCAGTTGAGGCAAGGTCAGTTTTCTGGCCCAAATGACTAGGTTTTGCAATAAAAAAAACAAAGTCCATATGGAGATTCTCCAGTGCCCATTATCTTCTTTTGAAGTAAATTAATACTACCAGAAACAGACGTGTCTCACTGTCATGAAAAGTCTTTGGCTATTAAACACATCAAATGCCATATTCTGTAGATCTTTAAAGATTTTGAAAACCATATATTTATATAAATATACCTATGTATTACCGTGAAAGCATACCTAACTTGATTGTAAGTTTGACTACTATAGATGACTATCAATCTGTATTTCTTAATTATATATTATATTTTTAAATGACCTGCATAAACACAATACCCTAAATAAGAGTAGAAACATACATACAGTATAGCAATATTAACTTTAAATTTGTATCAATAAGTCAAACTCCATACCAATGCAAAATATTTTAAGAATAGTAATTTTTTGGTTAAAGTAGATTCAATAATCTACCCTTTTATCTTATTTCTATATCATATCCCTTTTTTCCTTTTGAAAGAGAACTTTGAATTGAACTCTTTTGTTTGACTATTTTTACTATGAACAATAACAATTTGTAAGCAGGCCCTCTTAAATAATAACAAACATCCATTATCAATATTTTGAAAATGTGGTAGTCATGTTCTAGACTACTTCCTATTGTTTTTGGGTGCTGTTATATTTGGAGGAACCTTGATAAGATAAATAGAACTGTTACATCTTAGCTGGAGTAGTTTGGGAGGTTGGATTATCCCAGCCAGCAGCCTTGAGGCTGTTTTGGATGTAGAATATTGAGGAGATTATAACAGAGGCATTTTGAGATGCTGTATCACCTGAGTCACCTATTTTCATTGGTGTCTGTTATCCTGGTTCTGAAAATACAAAGACTTTTAAAGGTAACATACATTTTGTGTTAATATGAGTATAGCATGTATGTTGTATATAAGTTAGCCAAAAATGATATTTTGTTTTATATTTGAGTGGATAAATTATACATTACATTTTTTGTAGTTTTTGTAAGTTTTTTTATGTCTGTAGTCAGAATTTTCAGGGGATCTTCCTTGATCAAGCCTTATCCATACCAATCTAGAATGAATCCATAGCCTCTCATTTCCTGGAAACAAAAAACATAACCTTTTCCGCAAAGCAACATACCTATTAACTGAAATTTTGAATTCAAGATATTTTTAAAATATGTAGGTTAATTTAATATAGCAGTTTCTATAATCCAGTGTCTCTTAGCAGTCAAAAACTTTAAAGACAACACAATAACATATAGGATCCAAACTACCTGTGCATTTTCCATCTTTATGTGGCTTTATTTATTTTATATTATTTTACCTCCTTTTTAAGGCCTTTATTATTTTAAAACTATATTTTTTATATCTGTCCATATGTTCCCCTTTCTCTCCCAAGCCTATGTATATTTTTAAAAACACTGTTACCCATTTAGAGGTAATTTTTATTCCATTTTGATCTATCTTTACTGAGCACCTGTATTTTTTTGATTGCATAAGACAAATCCTAAACAGCTATGTCAGCCATAACAGGTGTAGCTTATCTTGGTTCATGATGGCTGGTGACAGACTCTTCCCACAGGTAGCTTGTTGGAGATGCATCTTAGTATTGCAGCTGGCATGAGAGGAGACTAGGAAGCCACTTTCATCTCTGTTTCCTTGCATTTAGAAACTTTTTAAAAACATTCTCAGGCTTTATGTAGATGTATGTGACCCTGAATATTGGGTGCTTTTTTTACACAGAGTTTTTCTGTGTTTCAGCAGCTGCTTCTCAAATAACCACTCAGAGGCTTAATATTAATAATAAATGTTCCATCAATAGCTCAGACATTACTAACTAGCATTTACAGCTTAAATTAACCCAAATTTCTTATCTAAGGTCTATCATGTGGCTCTTGGCTTTTTTGCCTCATTTGGTACACATCCTGCTTCTTTTATATCTGGCTGGCAACTCCCAAGACTCTGCCCTTCTTCCCAGTATCCTCCTAGTCTGGTTCTCCCACCCCAATCTCTTTCTGCCCAGGTATAGGCCAATCAGATCTTTATTAACAAATAAAAGTAGTACATATTTATAGGGTACAAAGTTTGTTCCACTGCAAATATCCCCTTTCCTATACTACTGCTTCCTATTTCACTCTAAAAAAAATGAGCATTTAAAGAAAGCCTTTTACATGCTTCCAAAACCATTAACTCTAATCTCCCTGTACCTGTGTCTTCATACTCTGTCTTTGATCTTGTCATAATAGATGAACTATCTATATCTCCTGCCTTAAAATGTCATCCATATATTTGAAGACTGGGTTAGTTTTGCTTTACCTATGAAGGTGTTACCTCTGGTGTGGTGATGTACTGCCTATTTAAGAAAAATAAAGTAGCTCCAGTTCTAAAAAAGGAATGTGAATTAAGCCAATGATTCTACCCTTTCTAGAAGTGAATTACTTCATTACAGAATTTTTCGTCTTAACATAAATATGGTCTCAATGTCGCATTTTACTAATCTCTTCATTTTCTGGCATTTTTAATAAAAAAACCAAAACCTTCTCCCACTAGTAACTTGAGTCTTTTCTGTCATCCTTGAATTCAATCAAGTTTCTGTCTCCAATATGCCATAAAATCTTTTGCCATCATTGTATCTACTGATTAATTATCAGTCGTCCTCAAACTCAACCCATTGACAACATTCAATTCAATTAATCACTCCCTCCTCCATGAATATTTTCATTTAAGTCTCAGGACATAATAGTCATAGTTTTCATCTAGTTTTTTACTATTTGACATTCTCCTTCATCAATTTTTTTCTTCTCTGTGATCTTTATATTTTTATATAAAAATGCATTTTACTTTTTAAGAACCATGAGGTCAACAAGAAAACTGATGATAAAAGACAGACATGTATAGTCTACCCACTGCCTCTACACATGCATAACCTCCTCTGTGATCCACCGTTGCACCTGAGTGATAATATGTTAAGGTTGATGAAGCTACTTTGAAACATCATAATCACTCAAAAGCATACATTATGTTGAGATTCACTCAGTGACATATCTGCTACTTAAATGTCACTTCAAATAGTTTAGTTGCCTTAAAAAATCTCTGTTCACTTTTTCTATTCCAGAATCCTAGAGCAAGTGACATTTTCCTTTATCTATAACCATCTTAGAGCAAATGTTGGGTCTAGGTTCAGTTTTGTTAGATGCTGAATAACTTTCTACTGAAGTCTATGAACCATTTTTCACTCACTTTATTGGGAATAAAAGACTGTCATAACAGATCCCTAGAATTTAGCACAACTTACATCATGTTAGAGGAACCATTATGACCTTAAAACTCAACACACATCACTCCAACATCTGACAAAATGAAAAAACCTCAAGAAAGGTTTAGTGGATGGGTATGACATCTCTTTCCAGTCCAGGAAGCTCCATACCTTTTGTGAAATCAATTGACCCTTCTTTAGCAACAGAAAACCTCCTAAAGGATGACCCCATAAACAGTTTAAGCCATCTGTTTAAGGCAGAGACCCAAACTATCCCTATCAGTGTCCCTATATTGATCAATGACTTTCTCTGGTTCAAGACCCAGCCCTCTGGCTTAAAGCGTGTACTTTCTTGTTGGGGACCAGAATAATCCTGGTTTGGCCAGATAGTACAGAAATGCCCAAATTTCCACCTGTTCCCTCATTTCCACCAAGAGAACGTGACTCCTTCCACCCATGTGTCCCAGAGTAGCCTCTGGCCCTGTCTAGAAAAAAGAAAATGACTTCCCTGACTGTGCTCTGTGTGGAAGTAGAAGTCTCTTCAACCTCAGGCCCTGCCTTTCCTCTTCCCACAACAGTGACTCTGGCTATAGGAGCTTTGGGGGGAATTTTCTTAGAGCAGAAACAGCTCCCATCCACCCACTAAGAGAGGTGTCCCTGTGGGCTTATGACCAAAGGATTCTCCCTCTACCTCTTTCTTGTTTATATTGTTTTCAACCATTGATCTGTATATCTCTAAAACCATCAGACTCTCGTTAATCTCCTGGAAACTGCTTTTTACACCCACCAAGTCACTGGGATGGCCTGTCAGTAGCTCCAAAGGGACAGGATCTGGCTTGAGAGAAGGAAAGACACCCTTGGACCAACAGGATAATTGCTTGAGGACAATGCAGCCAAATTGAACAGATTTTCCCATCTGATTGAGACCCCAACACTGACAATGGTATGGAGTCTCTGAACACTTTTCATCAGGACCTTTTAAGTTTGAAGACAACAGCAAGAAAACCTACCAATATATCTAACTTAAATGACATTTGAAAATAACCCCAATAATTACTCATTGGATTACTGCAGTACCTCTATGATACTTAACAGATGTTCACTCCTACAAACCCAGATGCACCATAAAACCAACATACAAACATTGCTGCTTTTGTTATGCAGTTGGCCACAGAAGAAAGAAACTTCAGATGTTATAAGGGTTTGAGGGTATAACGAGGTCTCAATTATTGGAGACTGTTTAAAAGGTTTATAGTAACTGTGACTCTGTAGAAGAAAAGCAGAACCACAGATTGACATTGTCTGGAGAATTAGTGACAGTGCTCAGAAAGACTGATAAAAGAGATCAAAGGTGGGAAAGCCAGAGACACTATGAAAGGAAATCAAAGAGGCTAGGAAAGGACTAATGTGTTTAATATAAGGACAAAGAACAGTTTAGAAATGACTGCCCAAATTGTAAGAGGGAAGAAAAAGGCCTCAATCCTTAATTTGGGTGTGGACTAAAGGGACCAGGGTACCTTTCCACTGAACACAAAGGATAAAATATAAATTAGGGGGAATATCTGTACAACTATGGGTTGACACAGAAGTAGCCTACACTGTTCCGAGTGAGTTGTTGGGATGAGTGACATCTTAAGGGACAGCTTTTGAAGGAGGAACTGGACAGGCTATTCTCTTTCCATGGACCTCTTCAATGGTGACTTGGGACAAGGTATTATGACCCACTCCTTAGTTATTTCAGACTGTCCTTATCCGTAGTTGGGAGAGACTTAACACAAAATCTGTGAGACACTATACCCTTTGAGGAGACCACCTATCGCCTTAATTTATCTGCCAGTGTTCTGACTTGTTCATAGATAGTTGCTGCTATAGTCATGCTAGTGAAGGAAAATGACAAACTGACACTGAAGCAGGAAGTGTTCCTAGTCACCCCATACTCTCTGGAGAGGTCTTCCTGATGGGGAATCCAGGAGTGGATTCTAACACCCTAATAAACTATTGTCAAGTAGTTCTATGGGACCAGCACATATGCACTTGTATAAAACTTCAGCTATCCTACTGCCAGATTATAATGCAAAGGAACTCCTCAGCGATTGCCTAGAAGTGACTGATGTGGTCCAGTCTGTCAGAAATTACCTAACAGATGTCGTTCCATGAGAAGCAGAAGGGTCACACTGATTAGAGCAATATTGTTTAGAAAGGAATCAGGTATGTCAGAGAGACAGTTGTCATCTTGGACAGGACAAAGTCCAATCAATCCCTCAGGAGAGGGACTTCAGAACAAATGTCCTAACAATTGACTTAGACTTAGGTATTTTTTTAGGGAAAGGTCAAAGTCATCATTGAGAGTACAGACAGTATACATTTCCAAAGAACATATCAATGGAGCCTTCTATCAAGAAAAGAGGCAAAACAAGGAAGAAATCCAGACCCTGATAGAGACCACTAAGCTGCCTAAAAAGAGGTAGTCATTGTCCACTACAAATAACATAAAAAGGGGGATTCCCCAGAGGCTCAAAGAAACAGGTCAACAAATTTGGCAACAAAGAAGGAAGTCCTTGATCTAATATGGGTTCTCTGGATGCCGAACCATTGGCAAATGGATGATGGGTCTTGAAAACAGGGACTATGAATTCCCTGCTGCTATCAGAAGACAAATGGTCACCAGACTCTGTCTGTTGGCATCCAAAACTGCTGAGTTACTCGGGCTCAGATGTGGCATCGCTCAACTAGACAATCGTGTCAAAGACATTGTGTACGGATGCACCACTTGTATACAAATAAACCCCAAAGGAGGAAAAACAATCCCTGAAAGTAATCCATGACTGAGGAAACACGCCTGGAAAACACCGAAATGTACTTTACAGAGATAAAACCCACAGTCCTTGGGTAAATGTACTTATTAGTTTTCTTAGGTACCTTCTCTGAATGGGTAGAAGCCTATCCTACCCAGATAGAGAAGCTTCAGTTGTCACCGAGAAACTCCTTCAAGATTTGATTCCTAGGTTTGTATTGCTCCTCATTCTGGGGTCCAACACAGGCTCCACCTTCAAGGCCAAAGAACCCCCAAATTTGTCATAGGTCCTAAGTATTGATTGGAAACTCAGAACAAGTAAAGACCGTGATGGCAACTTCAACTAAATATCTCCTTGATAATCACAAAAATTGGGTCAACCTCCTGCCATTTGCCCTTTTGGGGACAGGTGTACCCCATAGTGATAAGGTTTCATCCCATTTGAAATTATTTTTGGGAGACCTCCCACTCCCGTTCTTAAGCCAACAGATATCCACAAATTAGAAATTACTAGCCATTTCTTCCTTCCTCAAGTCCTTATTGGTCCTACAAGTCAAAGTCAAGAAGACTATTCATCAGAAGTTTTGAGAGGCTGTGTCCTTGCCTGTGTCTGAGCCTGCTGTGTCCAGCCTGATGATGTTATATCAGTAAAGAGGATTGTGACCTGGAGCCTGGAGCCAACGTATCATATGCAGCAGTCCTTGCCACACCTACAGCAGTGAAGGTCCCTAGTTTCATGGTACAGAGTCAATACACACAGTTGAAGGAACCTATAGAGGACAATGATAAATCTATCTAAGCCAGATCCTCTGACCCACTAATGATAAGACTGATACAAGTCCTATGACTATGATTGCTTATTTTGTCTTGTCTCCCAGTGAGAAAGGCCAAGAACCCTTGTATTGTATTATGTTAGAATTAGAATTAATTAAATCATTAACTTCACTTCCAATCCTGACACTTTTAAATGGGACCGATATAAGTTTGCCCTTGGAAAAGTCAAAAAAAAGAATGCCTATTTAACGTCAAAAAAATACCCTATGGGTAGTTCCCCCATGCCGATTCCTGTAGCAACACACACACACACAGTCAGTTAACTCTGAAATGATGTTTATTATATCCCAGGCCTTAGAGATTACCTGGCTTGCTTACACTAAAGGTTTAACCAAGTGTGAGTCCTATGAATTGTTTGCACTGGGGCTGACCCCACTCCTTTGAGTCCTCATATATGTCATTTTACTACAATTTTCCATCTAAAATGGAGAAGAGGGCAGGGCCCACCTAAATCTGGATTCTGGCCTTGTCCATGCACAGTGATCCATCTTCGTTCGCATTTCCTTGATGGTGGAGGCAGGCATCACAGTCTGTGCTGTAGTTGGAACTTCAGCCCTAATTGGGCAAGATAAAAACTTCAAAGCACTGATTGCTCAATTAGAACTAGACCTAGGACACCTAGACAATTGTATTTCTCATCTGGAAGCATAGGTAAACTCCTTAGAGAAAGTTGTTCTTCAGTGTAATAGAGGACTGGGCTTCCTCTTCATGAAATATGAAGGTTGTATGGCAGTGAGAGAAATGTGTTGCTTCTGCCTGTAGAACCAGTAGAGAATGTTACAGGCCCTAGACCCTAGCACACCTGACATCATGTTAAAGGCACCATTCAGACCTTAAAACCCAGCACAGATGCCCCCTATACCTGCCAAAACAGGAACAAGGACCAAATCCATTGAAGACTTATTCCATAGTTCCAGAAAAGTCACTAAATGTGCTAACTTTGCTTTTTCTCTTCTACTGTCTTGTTACTTGCTAAATGAAGGGGCCCAACCAGGATATGACTTTTGCAGAAAAGACAAAGGATTGTAAAGGTCAGCACTGCACGGTTTGGGCAAGTTTCCCATTCAGTTGCCTGCTGTCAACAAAGATTTTCTTTTCAGCATGGACACTTTTCAGAGTGTCCACGTGGTGGTTTGTGGGGAGCTTACTTCATGGCAGTGTAGTTGCAAGTTTGTTTCTCTCCAGATTTGGTGGTGTCAGTTTTGCAGATATTTACCACTGTAATAAATGTGATATAATCACATTATAAGTGCAACATTCATTTGCCTCACCACATATGATTTACCTTTTGTGCAACCATCATTTACCAGATGACTCTTTCCAAATATTTTCCAATATATTTGTGGCTCGTGTCGACATTTCTTGACAGCACCTTTCCAGAGAACATTTTGATTTTAATAAAATTACACTGACCTATCTTTATTATGTATTTGGCATTGAATTGAATTGAATTGAAAGTGTCCTTACACTCAAGCTGACTTAGGGACTTAACTGTGTCATCCTCACTTGGGCTTTAATTATCCAGTCTCAGAATTTTGATTTTTAATACTTCTTTTTCACCGCACAGATTTCTGTGCTACAGTGACAGTTTTTTAATCAAGTTTCTTAATCGGAGTATTATTTACTTCTAATTTTTGACATTTTTTATTCATAAAATACACACTTTGCACTGGCTGTTTTCTCTTCCTGGTACCTCTTCCTTCTTTTCTTTATATGGTTGTTTTCTTGTCTTCTGATTTTCAGTTCAAATATCATTTTCTCAAATAGTTGTTTCAAGTCTATCCAAAAGAAATTAGGTAAGTGCTCAATGACTACTGCCTAATCTTACTTTAGCTTTCCTCTGATCTAGCACCTTCTAATTTACAGGTTGGTGGGTATTTCTAGTGCTCCTACTGCACCTAATCCCAGCCAGTATTAAAATGCCAAGCCCTTAACATGGTTAATCTTATACACTACCAGATCTTGCAGTCTGTCTTGAAAGTTAAAAGAAAAAGAACTGACCAGTCATGTAACAGGATTGCATAATTTTGATTGAACAAAAAATATAAAAAATAACAAAGCACAATTTCTTATACACAAAATTTAAAATATAAATATCTCATATAACAAACGTGTTGAAAAATATGAGTTTTTAGAGGTTATACAAACGCATATAATCTGTTGAGACTATACACACACAGACACAAAAACATACACATTTTGAGAGCACAATGTGTGTGAATGAGTGTATATACACATATGTATCAACTGTTTTTTCTTTTCTTTTTTACATTTATATTTTTTGTAAAAGTTGTGAAAATTTATTTTGAAAAGAGTATTTTTAAGTTTATAAACCTGCTATTCTTATAATTAAAGTGATATGCAATAGTTTTATATAACACTGAAGATTAGAAAAATATTAATTTAATGAGTTTGGTATAGAAAAAAATACTTTTAAGAAGCAAGCAGCATGAATTTGGATACAATAAAACATCAGAGGGAACTGTGCATGATCTCAAGTTAAAATAGTTCCCAAAAGGAATTGCTAAAGGAGAACAGTCTCTTTATTTTAGAAAGTATCTTTCATGTCAATGAATAGAAAAAAAATGATAATGATGAAGTCATTTGAGAGATGGGTTAATATTGTCATTTAAAGTGACTGACATGAGAAAAAGGCATTTATGGAATGCGAGACAACTATTTTGACTAAGAACTTGATAGTGAACAAAATAGATATCATCAAAGAAATGGGTAAAACCTTTATACCGTATTTAACAGCAAAATAACTCAAGATGTATTCTCTAGCATTAATTGGCAAATCAAAAGTATTTTTAATTCACAATTAAGTAGATGGCTCAGTAGACAGAAGAACTTACTTCAAAAGCATGGAGGCTTTTCAGTCCTCAGAAGCCAGATGTAGCAGAAGGAGAGAACAGATTCACAAAGCTGTCCCATACATGTGACCCATACATGCTGTGATCCCTGCACCTGCTCACACATGTGCTATTTGTACTCACATACATACTCATGTATAAATGTTCACATTTAAAACAATATTCTTAATTCCTATTTGAAGGACAGGGAAAAATGCCCACTTCAAGTTCTAGACAAAGAACACACTAAAGCAAATGAATGGGGTAGAAATTTATAATATCTACTATTTTATGATTAGACCATAAAGACAATCTAAACCCAAAATTGGAACAGCTTTGTCTTGTGTTCCATAAGAGACAAAACAATGCTCACTTTGCTATACAATTGCACTGATTAGTAGAAACACAGTAAGTAGACAGATCATAGGCAGCAAATTACTCCAAGTGTGGTCCAAAGTTAATACAATTGCATGATGAATGGGTACAAAGTTTGAGGCTCTTAAGAAAAAAAACTGACTTTCAATAGAATACCTTGGTATTATTGAGATGGTAACTGACAGGTAAATAAAATGGGTCAAATATATACTCACAATAGAAAGTGAGACAGCATGGTGTGTGTGTATGTGATGGGGTGGCACAGAACTTTATTTTCCCAGCACTTTGGAGAAAGAGACAGTGAGTCTGTGTGAGTTCAAGGTTAGCCTGCCACACAGAGTGAGGTTCAGGTCAGCTGAGTCTTCTGTCTCAAAATAAAATAAAATAAAACCAAACAAAAGACATTACAAGACTTATAAGAGAAGAAAACAATTAATCACTACTTATAATAAACTTTGATGCCTCCAAAAAGTATTAGTAAGTTAAATATATCGAGTCCATTGTGAACTAGAAGTGCTTATCTAAGGAAGGCAATCTTACTGTAGCATTTGGAACTCAGTTTAATGTTCCAGATGAATAATGAGAAAAAGCTTGTTGGGCATGGAAAGATTTTTCTCCCTTCAGTTTGTTATCTCCTCTACTTCCTGTCAAATTCATGGTCTCTTCTTTTTTAATTATTATTCACACTTCACACACACACACACATCACTTGGCTTGGATCACCTAAAAAGATATTTGTTCACAAAGAAAGAGGAAAAGAGTTACACTTATCTGTGTGTATGATATTAAGTATTTAAATTGATAAAGAAATTATACTTATTTAGTTACATGATGATAGTAGTTTCTCCTCTAGATCCTATGAAGTCACCAGCTATGGGTAGTTGTCTATGTTTACAGTGCCAGACATGAATTCCCTCATATTGAGTGGGCCTTAAGTCCACCTAGAATGTTGTAGATTTTCCCAAAGGTACAGTGCCAGTGTTGTACTATTGAAGAGGTCTTGTTGGGTTGGTCATCATTATTAGTAGACTTTGCAGCTGGGTAGGACTATGGATAGCTTTTCTCCCATGAAAGGTTGCACAGCACACTCAGATACTATGAGACCTTAGTCCTTACTTAGACTACATTCCAGTCAGTTCCAGTTCGATACCTGCATGTCCTGTGTCCAACGTGTATGGTGTCTTTAGCAATAGGGACATGCCTTCAAGTTCCAGGAAACAACCAAAAGTAACAGCAGTAGCCTATTGTTTGGGAGTTGACTGAATTTCTCTGACCAACAACTTAAAGACAGAGTTGTCATGCTCAAAACTGGGGATTCTGTACACAGTCTATGGCTCTTGGGGCCTATAAGCAATGAGTGGTTCAACTATATTTAGATTGTATGTATTGGTATACACCATATACTAACATATGTTATAAGTATTTTTAAGTAGATAAAATAGTGCCTTTCTGGCTTATAGCTCTTTCAAGTTCTTTAATGTTTTAATCCCTCTTTAGTCTCTTTCCCTCTGTATTGTCTTCACTTACCCTCGCCAACTAAGGCCTTCCTCTTCTATTTCTTTCTTTACAACACCTGCGTCCTACTATGCCATTCCCCAGGTCTCCTCACCATGATCCCATTTTACTTTTCTCGATTCTCCAGTTATATACTCACCTCAAAAGATTTGAAACAAGTTTCCAATATGCTCACAATTATGAGTAAATCTAAGATCATCAAATTTGCAAGCAAAAAGCAAATGAAAGAAACTAGAAAATATTATGGATGAGATAGCACAGACCCAGAAAGACTCTGCTTAACAACAATAAAACATGATGGGAAAGAGATGAAGGGAATCTGTGATCATTTCATGATTATTTCAATGAATACAGACAGATCACTTGATGGCTACAGTCTTAAATCAATAGTATCAATGTAACTTCCTTCTCCTACTATATTAATGACATGAGCGGAAGAAAAAAGAAAAACACTTAAAGCTAAAAATTTAACTGCATCATTTTTAACAATAAAATGAGGAGCATTCCTCCAAGGAACCAAGAATTTTCCCCTCAATCCATTATTATACTGAAAAATATGACAAAAGTCTCATAAAAACATTTAACCAGAGAGCATTTGGGACTGGCAAGTAGGCATTTGGAAGATGGTTAGTATTAGTTACCAGAAGGATGCAATGGTTTCAACAGAAAGTGAATCTGATCTTGACAGATCACCTGGATGGCTCACATATATCTGATAAGCATAGACATGACAACTACTGATCAAAAACTACAATTGCCATAAAGCCATACAACTTGACTCCAGTACTGGAATGTGAACAACAACAATGAAAATATATTTGTATGCAATAAAAAGTTTTCAAATGTTTTTTTAGCTTGATTTAATCATCCTAAACTGAAACTTTTGGATATGTTCTTATTTTTATCATAGAAATATTGGGGTGTCAATGGGACCTTCTTCAGTTCTTGGTGAGCTAACATAATTGCGATTAGATCCTTTCTAAGCCAGTGGCTCTGAGCTTCTCATCACAAAAATTCAAAGAACAAAATTCATCAACTACAGAGAATGTTTCAGAAAGAAGGTAGTACTCAAGGAAATCATAACAGAGATGATAGAATCAGGAATCAGAACTCTCTTGACATTCTTGACCTCAAACAAGAACATTCTCAAAATACCTGCTTTGGTGTACCTGGTCTAGCTGACCACCTTTTATCTTCTGTTCTTATCATTTTGAGAACAAGCCTCTTTGCTCCTTGCATAGAATGGAAAAAAAAATAAGCAAGCTAAAAGAACACACTACTACATATTTAGGATCTTAACTGAATCCCAAATACAGTTCTGTAAAAAAAAAAGAAAAAAAACAGATTCAAAGACTACACACTAAATTGTTGCTATCATATGAAAATAAGCAAAGTGCAATATCATAACAGAAGTCAAATCAACACTGGCTGGGGTTACGCAGAACAAATTTTTGGATATCAAGGCGGAAGTTGAAGAATGATGGAAACATCCCATGTCATGATTATGATGTCCTAATCTGATCACACGCAAATGTATGCATGATGCATATCAAATCCAAAAATTTTACTTAAGAAAGTAAAATATAATATGTGAAAATAATAGTGTTTTCTATTTCTGCCACACCAATTATTCTCAAACTCAGAATCTTGTAGAAATAAACACTTATTAACTGATATTTGTGGGTCTGAAACATAAGATCAATTGGGCTTGTAGCCTCTGGCTCAGTGTTCCTCACCAGCTGCAGTGATCTATGAGCTGGGGTTTCAGCCATTGCATGGTTCATTGAGGAAAGAACCACTTCCAAGTCACTCATGAGGCTGTTTGCAAAGTGAGCTCAGCACTATTATGCCCATGGCCTCTCAAGTCCTTGCCAATTGGACTCTCCTAAGGATAGCTTACTGCATAATAGGGGGTTATTATGGGAGAGGCTGGGAGTGATGAAAAGGTAGGAGAGAGAGAGACAGATAGAGGACAGCTTTTGAAACTTATTTTATCAGTAATGCCCATCATGTTTATATTATTATCTACATTAGAAGTGAATTACTATATGTTGGGGGCTGTGAACCCAGACCCTGAATTTCCTGTAAACAACCTGTTATGCTTGCAGTTGCTCTGAGCAAAACAACTTATTTTTCCTGTGTTTGTAGCTACTCTGAACTTGAGACCCTCAGGAGTTCCTGATAGCAGGGGAGTGGTTTCCGGTGCTTTGGCTGGGGTGTGGCTATCAGTTAAGGATCCATATATAAGCACCTGTGGTACACAATAAAGGGGGGCATTCTTATTTCAAGGATGACCTGTGTCTCTGTCTATGTGTCTTTGTGTTTAAATCTCCAGATCCTTGGCCAGCTCGTGGATGGTCCTGTATTGCAGGCTCTGCACTACAAGCGCAGTACCGCAGTTACATGTAGTAGTACAGACGGTACAACTATATCTAGCCTACACTGAAGGAGAGATTGCTACACAAAGATAACACTAGGTAGAAAAAAAATCACTGTGGATTTTACAGCTACCTACTGCATAAATTAAGTCTCAGTAAGACTGACTTTTCAAAGAAAAGGCTAGAAAATAAGAATGACAGACTCAAAGGCAACTAAAGAATGACATTAAATTATACTACATTATTTAGACAATGTGAGTATTAGAGTCATGTCAACAGCATACCAGAAATGTCTAAGGTGAGGAGGACCAATATCTGAGGATGTGATGGAGAAGATGTGGAAGGGAGGCAAGATATACCTAATTAAAAGCTGAGGTTTTGGAAAAGGACTTAAATAAAGAATATGGTTGTCTCCATCTTAGAAAGACAAAATTATTCTGATATTAATGAGTTACTAATGATGATCTCTGAGAACTACAAAGAGAAAAGAAACTAGTTTTATAATGGGTTGGACAATGTCATAGTAGATTAACAAATTCACCCCCCATACACACACCACAGACTGTCATGAAAGAGGCACAGGAGCCAGACAGATCATGACAGAAATGTATCTTGACAGCAATTCATGGGAAGAAAGCCTTAAATGTTTTA
Organism: Ellobius talpinus; assembly: GCA_001685095.1. Taxonomy (NCBI): domain Eukaryota; kingdom Metazoa; phylum Chordata; class Mammalia; order Rodentia; family Cricetidae; genus Ellobius; species Ellobius talpinus. Next base: position 18,477 of record LOJH01016555.1, read on the forward strand.
GCTGAATACACAGGTTCAATATGTGCCCATGGTGAAATTAACTTCCTTGATAGGTCAATTCAGTATTAGGCTACCTTAAAAATGACCATGTCTAATCAAGGGTTTTCCCATGTACCTTTATGCTTATATCACAAAATAACTAAATAATGCAGTACATATTTTATTTGTAGGTAAGACTGACCTTTAATATTTAAAAGACACCAAGAACTCTCTGTGGTAGTATATGCCTATAATCCAAACACTAGGGATATAGATAGAGGAAAATTAGAAATTCAAGACTAACCTGTCCTATTAAATGAATTCAAGGACAGCCCACATACAATAGCAGCCTGCCTCAATCAACTCTTACTCCTACAAAACTGAAGACCTCAAAAAAATTAATATAAACTCAAACCTGACATGGAAGGCAATGGCTGAGGAGGGTTTTTTAATTATGAAGGAATTACATATCTAGCATATACACATAAGAAAATATAAATGTGTTTCATGCTTTAGTGTAATAAGTACTTTGTATCTATGTAAGTTGAAGTCATACATAATTACAAAACATTTTAAATAGTCATCTAAGTTCCTAAATTAAGCAAGGACTCCCTTCCTTGCTTATGGTAATGGAATCTTCAGAGAGAACTCAAGCTCAAGCTCAAGTCATTGCCTGTATTGGAAAAGGCCAAAGACACCAATGTAAAGCAATTACACCAGCTAGAATCAGTGTTTGGTCACTAGCATCAAATAAATATATTAGTAATTAATAAAAACAATTTTACTTGAGTTAAACCACACATTCAGAAGACTAGTTTTGCAATATATGATTATAGACAACAATGACCTTTTACAAAAAACTGCAATTGTGATGTGACAGCAATGAGTCCCATCATTTGCTGCTTCTCCATGTTACATCTACTTCAGGTAAACTGTTGGGTATGAGTGTGTTTAGTACCAGCAGGCTGAAATATTTTCTTTACCTGATGAAGTGAACCAGATTCATACATGGAAAAAGCAAACTTCAATTGATTGCTAAGGTTGGGTTGTATGTTGTCAACATAAATGACAACATTTATGTTACTACTAGAATGTAAACGGAAGATTGCCTGTGGTTGTGATTTTGTTCACTGAAATTTGTAGATGAGATAATTCAGCTGGTTATAATAATGCATGACTGTATAATCCAACACTCACAGACCATGACAGATCTGTCATGCATTTAAGAGCAGTCTGTACCAGAGTGTGAATGTCTGCTTCAGCAAACAAATACACAACAACCAAAAATGGAAAAGAAGGGAGAAAAAGATTTTTTATGATAAATGTTGAAGAATTTCCATAAAACCAGTTACTAAACAGGAGAACAATTGGTCATAGCTAAAAAAGAGGCTTGAGAAAATTAAACACACTAGCACCTTGTATTCTCTTATCAGAGGAAAAAAGGACAAAGTGGTAGAAAGCAAACAAAATAAAGGAGCAACTTAATTTATGGTCTTTGAAATTAAAATGATTGCTAGTTTTAAATTTTTGCAGTGTGAACATAAGAACAAATAATATGCAAGTCCAAATTAGCCACACAGTGTAGAATAAAACATTTTAAACTAAAATTATAAAGATATTCAGGACATAACACATATACCTAAAATGACATTTATCTACCATATACCTCACAAGTAGTATAAATATTTCTAAAATAAAAGATAGAAAAATAGAAGAGAAGAAAAGGTTAAATTCTTAATATAGATACCTTTTCTTTTTTCTTTTTTCTTTTTTATTTTTTTATTATTATTATTAAAAATTTTCACC
>LOJH01016556.1:1500-22766 GCA_001685095.1 Ellobius talpinus
AAGAAAGAAAGAAAGAAAGAAAGAAAGAAAGAAAGAAAGAGAAAGAAAGGCAGACAGACAGATAGACAGGAGACAGACAGACAGGAGACAGATAGCAGACAGACAGGTGTGGTGGACAGAGACAGGATCAACTGAAATTGAGCTCACAAGCACATAAAGATATTTTTTCAACACAACAGAGAAATACAAAGAAGGTGAGTGCGCCAGAGGGATAAAAAAGAAAGCAAAACCAAGCACACGCACACACTGCCATCTGTTTCCTCTGTGAGAGGGGAGGTTCCATTACTGCTGAAAGGAAGAGGCGGGGGAAAGTGGGGTTGGAGGGAAGAAGTAAAGTTATGGCAAAGACTAGAAGCAGACCACATAAGGCATCAGAAGGGAAGTCAACCAGGGGGCTCATATTAGACAGCTGGAACAAAGGCTATTTGGCTAATCAAGAGGATGGCAACAGGTGTTGGTCTATGACTCACTGTAGTCTCTTCCAGAGTGTCACTTCACTGCATGCAGCAAGTGTCGAGCACAGGCATGACGGACAGCAAGGAAAGGCTAACACACCCCCAGGCCACCTTTCATTCATTTCCAGATCCTCAAGTCTGCTAGTTCTAGCAAGAATGTCTACAGCCAAAGCTTCCTACCTGGAATGCTGAAGAAAGACTCAAAATATAGGTATTCAAGAGCAAAAGTTTCAGTGGGGCTGGCTGGCACCAGAAGGGGGCCACTTGTTACTGTTCACACGTCCTTCATGCAACATGGTCACAAAATGTCGGCTGTGGATTGTTCCACTGGATGAATCTGTGAATGAATATTATTTTTACAAAACCCTTTCTGAGTATTGGCTTTTTATAAAGCGTAAAGTTTACCCAGGGGGCCGTCCATAACAGCAGTTAAACAGAGCACTCCAATCCATTGCGTTTCTAGGGTCTTAGGAAATGGAAATCCTTTAAGTACCTTTGCTCTGCTTCCCGGGAGCGATCTTTCAAAGTTTAAATTGTTTATTTTTCAGTTTCCTAACTTCCTAAATTCCATTTATAAATCAAAGTAGCTTTTGAGCAATTTGATGGGAGTGAAATGGATTAAGAAAGAACAAACATCAAATAATACGTATTTGGTCATTCGGAGTTATTGGGTTTTTCTTTCTATCTCTCTCTTTTTTTTCCATATGGACGCTCTGTCTGAGTCACGTCTGATCATTTCTTTTTGTCCAGGCGATCAGGAGAGTAAAAAGAGCAGCTATTGTTCTTTTAGAATTAGCAACGTATAATACTTTTATTATTGCGACCACTTTTACTTTATAGATTAAGGCTAATAAACAACTAGAGTTCTTTCTAGAAAAGCATCTTCCCCTTGGTAAACACTCAACTCCCAGCTGTGGAACACACACTGAGCATTTCCCAGCTTGCATCTTAGAAGAAAGCACAGCCTGCCATAGAGCACATAGCACTAAACGGCTCGCAGAAATCATTTCATACAGCTGTCTTTATGGTTCACGTTGCTCTTTCTTTTTTTATTCTGTGCTAGTTACCCAGCTCAAGGCCTCACACATGCCAGGCAAGAACTCTAGCCAGCCCAATTATACTTCTGGTCCCTAAAATTGGTTTTCAAACCCACGTATGATGAATTAATTTTCTAATCTCCCTATTTTTTTACGGATGCAAAAATAAAATATGGCAGTCTTCCAAACTAATATGTGAGTTTCTAAACACAATAGATATGTTTATCTGTGTTCATATCAGAGATGAGTGGCCGGGTGTTGGGCAGTGCCGGCTCCCTGGTTCCCTGATGACTGGATGGCTTTGCAAATGGAGCCAGTGCTTGTTCCTATTTCCCATTCTTCAGGTAAGGCAGCTGCGTGCACAGGAAGAGAGCAAGGACCACAGTTGGTCTCATAGTAGGGAAGTTAGGTTAGAACCCAAAGCTACAAATGCCAGCTCCAACTATTGCAGCATCTTCCATTCACTTACACAAACTGTGAGGTCAACTGCCCACGAGGAGGACCCCTCTATCCCAGGTCAGGTACCATGAAGGCGGGCATTCCAGTGTACGGGAGCTTTTCATTTTACATGCGATATGGCAAGCATTCATAATCTTAAGTTGCTGCAGCCACATTGGTAATTACATTGCTACTTGCCTCACAATGGCACTGACTTGAATGCCATGCTATAAGTGTTAAAAGCAGGGAAAGGCTATGTTTGCTTTGTCCACCATTGTGTGCCTGGCTTCTAGTAGGTTGGCAGTGTGCATGTTCTTTTAAAAGGCCTAATGAGTGGAGAAGTAGCACAATCACAATCACGTAGTCCCTCACTTGCCCAGGCTTTCTCAGCAGCGCAATAGGGAATCTCCTGCTCCTCATCACCTCCAAATGATAATGCTCACTTCTGACTCCGAACCTTCAGTCTCTGCTCCTCGTATCACCTCCTGCTGGCTTAGTGGAGTCTCACTGTGCCAATCTGTAGAGAAGACACTAACATGAGAGGCTTCTGACTCTCTGTGTCATGTGGGCATACTCTGGGTACTGGACATCTGAAGATCAGGACTCCTAGACCTAACATAAGGGGCTTCTGACAATGTGTCACGTGGGTATACCCTGGGTAGCAGGTCTCCTAGACTGACTCTAAGTTCTCTGAAGGAAGAGACCGTTGCTGGGGCATTTGCTACCTCCACAGTTCTCCAGTGGAAATACATTGTGAAGTCAGAACATATCGGTCAAGTTCCTGGGTCTGCCCCCATTTGGCACATAAAGAAGCAAAGTCTGGACAGCAGACATAACTGGGTGAATGAAATTGAAAAGCACTGCACCGTATCTCAGAGGTCTGGAGCTGTAAGCTATAAGCCAAAGAGTTTTCCAAGGCTTGGTTTGCCTTTTGTGAAACCCAAGCAGAAAAGATGGCTGGAGATGGTGAAAACATAATTACTAGTGACAACAATATGACAGGACAGGCATAGTGGTTCCTGGAGAATCATTTTGTATCTCTGGGCCTCAGTTTCCTTATCTGTAAAACAAAGGTAGAGGGGCCTATTTTCCCCCTTCCCCCAACTCCCGACTCTAAACACCCAGGTGTCTCTTAGAAGCCTCCATACCTCAGTTGCCAAGGTCAATGTCTTTTGGAGAAATGGCCGTGGATTTCCTGTGAGCAGTTGGAAAGAAAGGGTCTATTCCTCCCGCGGTCTCATCAATCATCTGAGTCCACGGGATGTTTAATGCGGAATCACTTAATTTAATAGTCATTTTGACATAAGGAATTGTTTTCTTAAAGCTAGAACTGGCTGTAAAACCTCAAGTGATCTTTTATGACTGCCATATAATAAAATCATTTAGCAATTAGTGATTAATGGCATCCAGCAGCACGTGCTTCCACCGCGACCTCCCAGGCTGCTGCTTCTCTCTGGCTTCATTCACTTCCAAGTTAAAAAATCATGTCCTCAGGTGACAAGCCTCTTCACAGAAGCAAGGTGGGTTTCTGAGCCTAGAAGACTGTCACTTCTATCAAAAAGTGCCTCATGGGGACCTGGCACAGTAGTGGGGATGAATGAAAGAACTTAAATAAGTACAATCTATGGCATGGAATGGAGTAAGAACAAAAACATGGGGCTTCCTCGAATGCCTACAGTGATGGTTCCAATACCAAAAGAATGAAGTTCTGACTGGCTAAGTTTTTGTTCTTTCTAGAACATTAGCCCTTGCTGGGGAGGGCATATAACCCCTGTGAGCTTGTCAGCCTCTGTCCCCTCCTGCCATTATCTTCCTGTCTACCACCGCTTTCTGCCTCTGATCTCACATGGAAGAGTTACACACTGGTCTGGTCAAGCATCTCCAAACACCAGTGATTAAAATTGACAACAAAACCTTTGAGATATAAAAAGGCCAGTCCACTATTTTCCACTTCACAAGCCAGTCTTGCTAGTTTCTAGTCTGTATAATGCCACAACCTTGCGAGATAAATTATTATTGCCATCTCCATTTTATAAATGAAGAAATAGAGGCCGTGGGGTGCTCAAGCTCACCCGGCAGTACAACAATGACTCAAACCTGGACAATCAGTGGCCAACCCCATTCACTGGGCCACAACATCATTCTGCATGCCTGTCTCCAGGGAAGATGATGTCAGTAATGTCTTTAATGGAAGGAGCACAGTGTTTAATACAATATAAGCCTTTGGTAAGTACTATAATGTATGTATCTCCCTGTGTTCCAGACATTCACTGCTCAGGGTTGATCTGAGGGTGCCTGATCAGCCTCTGAGACGCTTCTGTAGTGGCTGCCCCTGAGTCAGTAAAGTCACAGTCCTCCCATAGTGGTTTCCCACATGGTATTGTATGGTTGTATAGAAATATAAAGACCTAAGCCCTTAGTTCAAGGCCAGATGTCTCCGGAGGACAAGTTCAGAAACAAGCTTCCATGAGGTCCACTATTATTCCTTCAAAAGAGCTGATTTCTCCTTCTATCCAGTATTGCTCTCCTTGGCCCTCAGATACACAGTCATTCCCATGAGAGCCCCAGGAAATCCCTTGTACATACTACTTTCTATTCCAAAGTCTATTTGCTGAAAGAACAAGACTATGGTACTCCCTCCAACCAGCAAAACACACAGAGAAAAATCCACTCAGGGAACTTTCCGCAGTGCATTCTTGCACTGAAGAAAATTACGCCTCGGTCCAGAGCACACTTTCCAAGAACTGTGTAAACAACACACTGAGTTTGAGCCTTTGTTTAAAAGTTTATCTGTAAAGTCTATATAAATCTGTGGTCACCTTGCCTTGCTGACTTAATTCCCAGGAGAACTCAAGTGTCTACCTTTCATCCGTTTGTAGGAAACAACATTATGGGATCAGAGGAGGAATCAAACTTATCTTATTTTCTGTAGGAAGATATCCTTGGACATTTTTAATTGCAGAGCACGTTTTCTAGAATTTTGTGGAAAGTCAGTTTCTCTTTCAGGAATCCATTACCCCAGGCTATAGGCTTCTGTGCTGGCCACCTACTGTTCCCAACTCTTCCTACTGAGATTTGTCTTTCTTCCTGCTGTAAGAATGAATTTCTGAAAAAGGTCAGTACTGAGCATGGTCCATGCAGGAGCAGAAGATCCCTCAGTGATCCACACCTTAAGGGGAATCTTCAGTGTGACCCTGAAAACCCCAGGGTTATCATCTTAATCTTTCCCAGCCTAATCAGCTTTGTATTTCCTAGTGATTCACCCTGAGCTTCCTAATGGACTGAGGGGCTAACAGTTTCCTGAATGCATAGTATGCATTCCCTTTCTGCAGCTCTCCTTCTTCCTCCATGCCCCATCACACCTGAGAACCCACAAGCACACAGGGATGGTCCCTGGAAACCAAAACCACCTTCCGGGTCTACTCTCAAAGGCCAGTTCTGCCTAACTACCATTTTAAGGCTCCCTTCCCTGGTCCTGCTTTCTCAGATCATTCCTTATTCTCAAAACTGGCCATCCTTTCTCCTAAGATCTGTCCACTAACTCCTCTGTCCTACCATACCGTAATCTCTAGAGTTTCCGCTGCATACTAAATCTCTCAAACACACAGTGATTTAAGGCAACCATTAGTGATTTTCCTGTCTATCACATTAAAGAGTCAGCCAAGGGGTTGCCTTCTTTAGACTGAGCATGATGAGGTGCTCTACTTCATTCTCTGAGTGTAGAAGAGCTTGACTTTCACAATGGCAAAAGCATAATTAGGTTTCATGAATTTCCTCTGGAGCCTCAAAGGAGACAATCACAGCTACAATGGTCTAGACAATGGGCATGCTCAACTCTCACATTTACTAAACTTATCCAAAGAAAGTCACATGGATGCATCCTAAGCTAAGGGATAAAAGAAGTTATTGTTGAATTTTCTCTACTCTTACTCTTTGAGGGGCCTGCCACCCAGCTCCCAAATAATCACCCAGAGACTTATTCTTTTTTATGAATGCTCAGCCTTAGCTTGCCTTATTTCTAGTCAGTTTTTCTTAAATTATTCCATCTATCTTTTGCCTCTGGGCTTTTATCTTTCTCTGTTCTGTATACCTTTCTTTACTTGTTATTCCATGGCTTGCTGTGTAGCTGGAAGGCTAGACCCTGGTGTCCTCTCTCCTTCTCTTTTTCTTGTTCCTCATGTTCTTCTCCTATTTATTCCCTGATGTCTGCCCACCTATTTTTTTCTCCCTGCCTTGCTATTTGTCATTCAGGCTTTTATTAGACCAATCACATGCTTTAAATAGGCAAAAAAACCCACAGCTTCATATAGTTCAACAAATGCAACATGGAAGAAGGCAACACATCTTTGCAAAATTAAACAAATATTCCCCAGCATAAATGAATGTAACACAAATACCCCACAATAGGAAGTGACTACTTACCATTGTGTAATGGGAAGACATCATAAATTTACATGGCAATGGGCTGAATAATTTCAATGTGAGTTGGAGACTGGAGCATCAACCCATCTACAAGATCCTCTGTTTTAGTCCTTTGTAATATAAGCACTTTTCAGGGTGGGAGCTCAAAACTGCTTCTTAAATGGAATTCCCAGGTAACTACTTCTAAACATCAAGAGGAAATCAGTAACCTTATTCATGCCATGGGGTTCAAAACAACTACAGACTTTCTTTTAATAATGGCTTATATTTTATTGATACAAGGCATTTTAATAATCATCTGAAACTTCCAGAGCACACTTACATATGTTATCTCATTTGGCAGGAGTATATGCAATTTTTCAAATTGCCTGGAGGTGACAATGTCTTTATTGGCTTGGGAAAGAAAAAAATCTTTCACTATAGATTTCAGGAGCGTCCAGAAAGGAAACAGATTATAATCATGAGAGTTGGTCTGTACTAAGCAAGCAGGAACACTTGACAGATCTGTCTTCCTGGTTTTCAAAATGACCTTCTAGCCACCTTTTCTGGCTGTCCAAATAAAAATCTGCTAAGGAACAGGGGCTCAATTCCTGAAGCCCATGTCTAATCACCGACAATTGGAATTTCTGGGCAAGGCTCAATAATCTGCACTTCCATGGCCAATTAAGGCCAATATACTACAGGTTTTCCCTCAAACATCATTGAGTAAACAGGTTGCTGGCGACCGTTGAAGGGATGGAAGATATTTCTATCGACAAAAGACCAACAACCAGGCAAAGGGTAAGAGAGTCTCAGGATGAGCACAGAGGGCTGGGCGTCTGCCAGCTTCCACCTGGCCTATGAAGCTTATCAATGGAGCTTCAGAAAGCCAGAGGAATCTTTGAGTATCCGAGTGGCAAAGATAAAAGGAAAAGAAACAAGAAGACTTGGCAATTAATCAAGTGTTCTTTTTGCTACACTCAGGGGCCATGGATTTGAGCTGATAATTTGAGTTCTAAGAAAATTCTTAATAAATACAGCAACATGTTGAAACCAAAACAAAAGAATCTGAAAAGAAAGAAGGAAATGTTTCTTCCCATTGATAAAATGCATATTTCATCTTCTAGAGGAGGGCAGTAGAGAGGCATAACTCTAGCCTTTTACTCAGCAGTTATCCACCCACTTCCACCAGTTCTGCATTTAGAGACTCAATCAACAAGAGACCGATAACATGCAGGCAAAAACTGCATCTGTATTGATTAGGTATTAGTCTTGTCATCATTATTCTCTAGGACAGTATAGCACAATGACTTACATAGTGTTTATATTATCCTAGGAATTAGAAGAAATCTAGAAATTATTTAAAATATTAGTAAATATGATATAGGTAAGCACTGTAATTTTTTGTACAAGATGATTAGATCCATGGATTCTGAGGGACAGCTGTATTCCACTGTTACTTCTTTAAATCACACTTATCAAATGACAATAGCGATATTAAGAGATGTATAAAGTAGGATCTCCCATTCTGAGAACTGCTTGAAAAAGTTCATGGCCATCCCACTTAAAAAACCCAGTGCCTTAGGTCTACTCTTTAGTAATTACCGCATATGTTGGTGCCTTTTTATAGATCACACTGGTTACAGATCTGACCTTTTCAATGTTTCCATCTCTATGCGTCTATCCAAACTGCTGAGTGGGCAGAGCAAGGGTCCCCATGGGGATGCTCACTCTCCCTTCTCTCTGCCTCCTTGTAACAGCGCTGCACAAATTACTTGACAGCTTTCTGCAATCCTGTGAAGTTAAAGGTTGGAGAAGGCCTGGCTATGACAGGACCCGTCGGCAGGGAAATGGAAAAGACAGGGAAGGTTCTTAATCTATCATTCATGTTGTCTTTCTAAAGAGCAGATGAGGAGGAGATGCCCAAAGGTAAAGAATATTTCCTGACTTGAGGAGCAGTACCATGGGTTTCTTGACAAAGGTAAACAAGATGGCAAAGCTTTCGGGTTGCTAGAGTCATAGATGCACAAATACTTAGAGAAGAAGAAAAGCATTGTGATTGGAAAGCAGTATGATGATAGAAGAAAATGTGTAACTGCTCAGGGGACTCTCCTTATTGAGGAGTCCTCTCCTGAACATGACAAACAAGAGCCGCTGAGCGACCACTGTGCTACATACCACCAATCCCACCCCCACAGCCTCTCACCCTCTCCTGCCTTAGCCTTACTGATTAGAGCTCAATTTTCCAAAATCATGCTCATGGTATTATGGACAGATGGTCTTGCCAAATCACAGTGGTCCATTGAGAGAGCCATGGGTCTCAGGTATTGACCTTACATCATCCTCCCAGTGAATTGGGTCTGGCAAAACTTATACCGTTCAAGTAGAACTAGACATTTCAGAGTGGTATAAGGAGCACTGAGGAGAAAATATGAAGAGTGTCCAACTCATATTTGCCTTTCACAGAATGAGAAAAACAATGAAAATGCATGTATATTCCAAACTTTTCATCTGCTTCTTTTTATATACCTCATTTTATTAGTTCTTTGTGAATTTCACAAAGTATATTTTGAAATTCCTCACTCCTCTTCCCCAACTCCTTCCAGACACCCCCACTTCCTCTGCTTCTTGAATGAATAGTCTTCTGACTTTAAAAGAAATCTTATGCTGGAGTGTGGTGTATAAAACAAATTAAGAATCTGAGTAGTTCTGACTGATGAAAAAATAGGGCTAAGGACATATTCATTGCCTACCCCAGAGGCTTCTCTGAGCCTCATGTTGTCTCAGGGACAATTTATCAGGCCCTGGAGAGAGCTTCCAAGAGCACTGTTGGAGAAATCATTAGAGAAGATAATCTCCCAGGGTCCTTTCCACCCAAACTCTACAAAATCCTTTCATAAGAATAGGAATGTATCAATTCAGTGGACTATTCTGCTACCACCCAAATCATCTGCACGAATACCATGCATGCATAAAACTGTTTTGGTTTAAGTGCAACTTTTAAAAAAGGCATAATAATGATGCACTCTTAACTATAATTTGCAGAGAATTTATTTTCAGGTGTATAAAACTAGAAGACAAAATGATCAAAGTGCTGCGTTAAAATGATTGTGTTTAATAAAATTCTTTAATGTTAGTGTATCAATTAGAACCAAAATGTATCCTTTTCAGCAAATAGGCATGAGTTGTATTTTTTAAATTTATCATTTATTTCCTTTAACAATGTGTGTGAGAGAGAAACAGAGACAGAGACAGAAGAGGAACTACAAAACCACTTGCCCCCCTTGCCACAAGAGCTCTGTGATCTTCGAGATGTATCCAGGTCATACGTCTTCTAGAGATCAGAAACCACACCCTCGTGTTTATGCTGCAACTGTTGTACCCACTGAGCGACTTGCCCAACCTCAAGTGAATACCTGTGAAGTTTACAATTGTATAACATTTTGACGGTGAATGGAACTTGGGGTCAGACAGTCTTAGAAGACTAACATCTATCATGAGGAAAAAATTAGCATCTTCTATCAACAGAGTTTCACAGAAAACACATATGATCATCCCCAGCAAGAATCAAATACTAATAGATCTTCATAAAATATGAATGGCATGTCATTCCTCTGCACAAGAGATGAATGTTCTCCATTAACCAGGGAAACAACTCTATAGCATTCTCCAGCATGTAAAGAACATCGCAGTTCATATTTGGTCTACTCTCTCAGCTTTATTTCTCAGTGTCCCTCAATATTAACTCTTTTTTCCCTAACAAACAGATTCTTCAGGGAGAAGTTGGGAGAGAACAAAGTACCTTTCCTTTTGGAAAATTTTTGGCAATGTTTTCAGGCCTAATAAGGTTGTCATAACGGGGGGATCTGGTTAAGTATATTTAATTTAATTTAATGATCCATCTCAGAATATTCTAATAACAGAGGGTTATCACTTTGCCAGTGAGTCTACAAACTGTTCTCCCAAGTAGTCACTTTCCTGGTCTCGGTAACAAATTATGTGAAAGAAGTAACTTTGGGGAGATATGATTTTTTTTTGGTTCACGGTTTCAGGGGATATCAGTCCGTGAAGGCAGTATGACAGTAGTCAGAGGCCTGGTTATTGGAGTTGGGAGCTTGAAGCATGGCTTGTTATTAAAAAGGTTATTATCTTCAAAGCCCATTCCCCAAAACCCATTTCTACTAGTTAGACCATAGTCCCCAAGGTTCCACAACTCCCCAAAACATCCACAGACCAGTTATTTAAATACAAAAGTCTATGGGGAACACTTCACATTCAAACAGCTTTATTCAAACACCCTATGACTTCAGCTTTGTTCCAACTGCCCTCATGTTCTTCCTGGACAATCCAACCTATTATTCAGGGTTTTTCATTCCTATCTCCCCGCAAGCTGCCCTCGCTCATGATACTAGACTAACCTGAGTCTTTCATCCCTTAAGTAACCTTAATAGTTCCATTTATATACCCTTTTGTGTTCCATAGTTGGGAAACTGCCCTTGTCAATTTCTGAGGTTCTGTCCTTCCTGCTGAAGCACAGATGATCAGACGAACATGACCTTCAGCTTGCAACCTTTTCAATTTTATTATTGGTATCAAATGGAAAATGTTTTCCTCAGAAAATAACAGTTATACAAGCATAATAATAAGCTGGATGCTGATTACTGGAAGACCAGATCCAAAATATTGAGCCATAGGATCTGAAAGTAGGATGAAATGCCTATGCGGATGAGCCTAACTTACTTCATTTCAAAGATATTCTTAGTGTCACTAACTACTAAATTAATGAGGATAATAATTTCCTTCAATTGACCTCTTATAATTTACTATTTTATTATTAACTTTATAGTTAATTCTTATTAGACGCACACTCACATTCATGTGCACACATGTATGGAACAATTAAAGAAAAAGAGACCATGAATTTTAATGATAACAAACGGGGGTACATGAGAAAGTTTGGCGGGGGAGGAAAAGAGAGGAGGAAGTAATCTAATTATATTATAATCTCTAAAACAAAGTGATTATTTAAAAAATCTTTTGATTATAAAAATAGAACATTTCTTTTTGAATTTGCCAATTAACTTCCAAATTATAACCAGATTTTGATTTCTAAATTAAAATATTTTCTGCTTTCATCCAAGAAAAATAATTAGGTTCTATTATTATATTGTTATGATTTTTGGGAATGACCTACCCAAAGAGAAACTGTGTTCATCATAAACAGTAACTAAATGCAGCATAGTTTGGCCTCAGGGCACAGGTGAAAAAATGCCACCGTCTTCAAAAGTCTGATCTCTGGCAATAGTTTCCCCCGTAATAAATTATCAGACTATCAAAGGAAAATGGCCTAATATATGGGCACATAATTAACTGGGAAAATGTTTCTTCGATTTGATTTTATTTTACTTAACAAAATTAATATGCTATAATTTTGTAAAATGTACATTAACCTGGCCATTTATTAAAATATTGCATTGTTATAGGATAAAATACTTGATGGTTAGTAGTCACTTTCCAAACCATAATGTAGATGGCTCAGCCTATTTATGTCATGTATTCTCCAACACACACTATTATATTTATACTATTTAACAAGAGTATCAGATTTAAAAATAACAGTAGTTAATGCTTCTGAGATCATAGGTCAAAGCACTACCTAAAGGTAAAGTAATAGGAGACACTTTGACAGAAGAAATGAAAAGATTTAAGAACATGACATTTTTCAAGTAAAACAAAAATGTTAAAAATCATTAAACGATGAACAACTGAAGGAGAAATTCGGGGCAAGAGAGGGAAAGGGAAGGGAAGAGCATGCATTGCCAGAACCCAAGTTAAAGAAAGAGCTGGAGCAGAGGCTCACATAGACACTACAGCAGATAAGAAATACATGACTTAAGCACAAACTCACCAGTCTGAGAGGAAATGCAAAGTAAAACAAAGGAATCCATTTCTGCATATTAAATTTAATTACTTTAAAATTAATTTACATAAGAAGCAATAAAACGGTGTTTTCATTAGAGTAAAAATTGGCCCAAACTTCCTGTAGAAGAATTTGGTGTACTAATATTTGCCTATATTGTTTTAATAATCCATCGTGAAAAACGATAATAAATGCTAGGATAATTACTTTGAGGTTTCCAAAACATTATAATGATTTCTTTAAGGGTAAAACTGAAGAAGCAAGATCAATATAATGACAAAGAATTATTAAATTATTATATAGCCATCAATTAAATACAATGCATATTGTGAATTACATTTAGAAAGATCAGAGGGCTGTACGGAAAAATATTCAATTTCACTCTAACAAGATAAAAATTTTTATAAACAGCATTATCACAACTCTGGAAAAAGTTAAATATACATTTAAAACTATATTACAGTGTAGGAGGAAAGGGTTGGGAGAAATAAATAATTTTTTTCCTAAGTATTTGTGGGACAGTTATCTGAATGTCTGCAAAAACTTTATTACATCTACAACCAGAAATGCTAGAGTTCACTAGAGCGGTTCATTTGTGTTTTGAAAATGTGTGTACCAAGGTCTAGCGTTTCCTCTTCATCTTCTACAGGCCACACCCACTCCTGCTGCAGAGCTTTTCCTGACAGATCTTCCTGTAGAATTCTCTCATTCCTTTCTCAGTTCTTTCCTGTTCTGTACCCCACTGTGAACTGAATTGTGACACCAGAATCCATGTGCTGAAGTCTTATCCCCTGAGTGATGGTATTTGCAGATGGGGCTTGGAGAGGTAATTATATTTGAAGGGTGGGACCCTCAAGGAGCAATAAGTTCACTTAGAAAGTGAGTTATCAGTGCACACTGAAGAAAATTAAAAAAGGTGCCTCACTGTGTGTCACTACCTAAGACAACCGTGTTGGTACTCTGACTGGAGACTTCGGCTTCTAAAATTGTACAAGAAAGAAATGAATGTTTGCTGTTTAAGACTCACAGTGTATAACACATTGTTAGGGTCGCCCGACTAACGCATGGCTCTAGACCAAGTGGGCTTAAGCACTCAGATTTGGAGAGGGGCAGTTCCCCATCTATAACCTGATACATGGCCTGCAGTGTAAACAGTACCCATGCCTTTGGTTTGTTATATTGTGATTGAGAGGCTCAGCTCCACGTCTTCCTCTTCTTTCGATAAGTTGCTCCTGGACCTGTTCCCTACTCATGAAAGTGCCAAACAATTCGCCATCCATGTTTGTTTTCAGCTTCTCTGAGTAGCCTGCGAGCACTGCGTAAACTGTGTGGCTCCAGGGAAATTACAGTCCTCGAAGGCCTTACTCTACTTGGGGGTGTTGCTGTTCTGGTCCTCAGGGCGCAAGCTGACAACAATGGCTATCTTTTGAGCAGTGCATTTTGTTCAGTTTCTAAGATTGCAGCAGCCACACAGCATGGGTGGCCTCCATCAGCCAAGCAAAACCCAGTTTCTGCTTGCAAGCTGAGCTTTCATATCTCCTTTCCTGACCTTGCATGTATTATTTTGAATATAATGTATTTTTAAATTGCTGCACCATTTTAAATATGTAAGGGAGAGCTGAATTAAATATTATTTGTGGCATACCCTGCTTTGCAAAGGGCCTCTAAATCTGATCCCTTATATCAGGTCGATGCCTAAATCCCATTACTTGAGATTGCAAATGACTATGTTTGCAAAATCATGGATGCACATTTGGAGACAGCATCCAAAATTCAGCCTATAATGTTAACTTTGTTTGAAAAGATCTTGATTTTCCAGGAAACAATTGCAAGGCTTTCTGCCCATTCCTTAACTCTGTCTCTGTTGGGGATAATGCATTAATACCTTAAGAATGACTCAACAGTTGGTACTTCAGGATCATAATCTACACGCAAGATAAATTCTTAGCTGAATAGAGACTGGTTTCGAAGCATGATAGAGGCTACGTTCTAGAGCAGTGGTTCTCAACCTTCTTAATACTGTGTTCCTTTAATACAGTTATCCCAACCAGAAAATTATTTCGCTGATTATTCCTAACTGTAATTTTGTTATTATTATGAATCATAATGTAAATATTTGATATTTGACCCACTGTTCTAGAACAATGAAATCAAGAGAGTTTAAATTTAGATGATAGGGGTAAGCATTCATTCTAGCCAGATTATTTTCAGGCATTTATTCCCTACTTCCACTTCCTGATTCTCCTACATTTTTCACACCACAGCTGTCATGTGACTAAGATGGGTGTCTGGAACATGGATAAATGAGATTCTTGTGCTTTAACTGAAAATAGCACTTTTATGAATGGGTAGATGTGCATATGGCTCCATCTGTTATACATGTGTGTGTGTTTGTGTGTGTGTGTGTATGCAATCAAAAATATCAGAAAATTTCAATTATGCCATCAAAGGGAAAATAATAGAAGACAGAAAACAGGGTTATTTATTAAGTGAGTCTCATTCACACCGAGGACATAGTTCTAAGTCTGTTAACTAAATTTCAAACTCCATAGAGTCTGAGAGTTAGGTAAATGGAACACGCAGCCATGGGTGACATTTCTATTTGGAAAGACCAGAACGAAATGGTTGGTCAAGTGCAACATCTGTGTTTGACATCAAAGAGAATATAGTGCTAGACACAAGTAGTGTATGAACAAAGAGTAGTATATGTGAATAGAAGTCTAAGTTCATACCCTAAAATATACACGCAAGAACCAATTGTCTGGCTGTAGCAAATTACCACCAACTAAACCCAAAAGAAAAGTTAAGTTGACCGTTTCTCTGGGTCAGGATTGCGGAATCATACACAAAGTACCTCTCACGAGTTTCTCTCAAACTATCAGCCAGGATTTCTGTATGACATGAAGGCTTGGCTGGTGAGGGGTCCACTTCCCAGCTCATTCACACGTCTGAGAGTAGCATTCAGTTTCCAGTTAGCACTGAACTATC
Source organism: Ellobius talpinus (assembly GCA_001685095.1). Lineage (NCBI taxonomy): Eukaryota > Metazoa > Chordata > Mammalia > Rodentia > Cricetidae > Ellobius > Ellobius talpinus. The sequence continues at coordinate 16,740 of LOJH01016556.1, forward strand.
CATCTGACAGCCCAGTTTCTTACAAGCTGTGGAACACCCTTCAGTTCCTTGGCATATAGCCCTCCTCAGAGTACAAAACATCATGGCTTGCTCTGAGCAAGCTGACATGAGGATACGCCCAAGATGAAAATCACTGTCTTCTTGTAATCTAATCTCCATGGAGAAGTCTCATCATCTCCACGTTCTGCTCACTAGAAAGTCCCTACACTAAACCTAGCCTGCACTAGGAATGGGGGGAAAGACAGAATGCTAGAAAGCAGAAATCATTGTATAGAGACATACTGAAGGCCATGTGCCACAAGGAGGAAGTAATTAGCTGTAAATAAGCTCATATTATTATTTGATATATGTTGGAATGTAAAAAAAAACAAAAATAAACAAGCAAAAATAAAATCCCTGTGATTTCAGTAAGTTTTGAAGGGCAAGCTTTAAATTCTAGAAATATATTTTTTCCATATCACTGCTTCCTCCCTTAAAGAACACTTCACTGGGGCCTGCTTTAATTTCCTCTTCTTCGCAATGACCCTGGTGGTCTTCGGAAAGAGATTAAAAAATGATGTGGGAGTCTCCTCTGTGTGCTTTGATTACCATTTATTAATAAATAAACTTCTTTGGATCTATAGCAAGGCAGAACTTAGGTAGGCAGGGAAAGCTAGGCTGAATGCTGGGAGGAAGAAGGGTGGTGTCAGAGAGAAGTGATAGAGTCCCAGGAGACAGACTCTGGGAACTTTACCCGGTAAGCCAATGCCACATGGCTATACACAGATTAATAGAGATGGGTTAAAATAATATGTAAGAGTTAGCCAATAAGAAGCTAGAGCTAANAGAACTTAGGTAGGCAGGGAAAGCTAGGCTGAATGCTGGGAGGAAGAAGGGTGGTGTCAGAGAGAAGTGATAGAGTCCCAGGAGACAGACTCTGGGAACTTTACCCGGTAAGCCAATGCCACATGGCTATACACAGATTAATAGAGATGGGTTAAAATAATATGTAAGAGTTAGCCAATAAGAAGCTAGAGCTAATGAGTCAAGCAGTGATTTAATTAATATAGTTTCTATGTGATTATTTTGGGGCTAAGCGGCCGGGAACAAACAAGTGGTTTTCCCCAACAAAAATGTAGTATAGGACAATGTGCAACACACTTTAGGCATGGATCCCAACACATCTGTCCCTTCCACACCAGTCACCATTAAGCCTGCATTCAGGCATCAGAACAGATCTAACAGCAATCTTTGAGATCCCATAATATGTATCATCTGGAATGTCTACATCAGCTGACATCTTAAAGGACTTAATTCTCAGGACCAGCCCATGTTATAATCCAAATATCCTTAGACAAATGCAGCAGAGTTGAAGTCTCTATAATCTCAGGGTTTAATTATTTGTCAGAATTTTTCTTATAGTGACAATGAAGAATGTCTTGCCATTTGCCATTTTTGGAGCTAATAAAGGGAGATACACAGAGAGCATGCTGGAGATATTCTTTTATCATTCCACAAGATGATACACAGAGATCCTATAAAAAATAAGAGGCACTAGGATGCCAGTCCAGGTACACAGAGTACTAGAAAGCTAGTAATACTTGTGTGATCTCACTGAAAAAAAATGCCCACAGATGGTTAACAGCCAGGGAAAGTGCAGGACCAGAGAGACAAAGCTGTGAACCATAAGTGTTTCCATTCGATTTGCAGAAAAGAAAAGACAAAAACAATCCTCCTACTACAGAATTTGCCCAGTTGTTCAGTATCTTAAATAGGAATCACTCACAGCCCAGTGGAACACAGCAACAGAAAAAGAAAACCCAACAGGCAAACTTCCCACTTGACTGTAACTGCCCACATAGAGGCTAAGAGGAGCGGAGAGGAAGCATTAAGATACTTCTTCTCATGTGCTCTTGCAAATTCCCATTTCTGGAGCATCTGGGTTGATGAAGAGCACGTGATGTCCTGGTATCAAGAGAATGGAACAATTGCTGGAAAACAAAGAGCTTTTGAGTCAGTTGCCTCTCTTCCTGAAGCATGACTGATGGCTAGCTAGGTCATCCTACCTCAGAAGATTCCTAGGTAACCTCTTTTTTGGTAGTCTATTTAGATAATTTGTTTTTATTATGGAGCACTATTGTACCTCATATTGCATCCTATTCTACCAGCACCGAGGGCTCAGCTAATGTAGGAACTCATAAAGCACTTCCGCAGCCATTCCAATAACCACCACTGCATCGCAACACTTTCGGTAGAAACCACCTCTGGAATTCAATGTGCATGCCCTTCCCCCAGATTTCTCCCTAAGCCTCATCAACTGGAGGTGGTATGAGTAAAGCTCCCATTCACGAATATTTACCCCTCAGCCAATGTTCAAGCTATAAATAGCAATATTTGGAGAATATTTCTTATGTATCATGCTATCATCCTATGCCTAAAAGCTACAAATTAAAAGTCTCCCCGACTTTTATTTCAATATCTGCCTTTACCACGTCTCTTCCCACCAACGTGCCCTACCATCCTCAATACCACACATGGAAGCTCTCTCCTAAGGCAGCTGTAGAACAGCTCCTTGTTTGGTTTCATTTTGTCACTTCATAAGAACGTTAATGAAGAGTGGTGAAAATTATATCGTGCTTGTCATGTGGAATCTGGGCTTTAAATAGATCCACTGAGCTGTTATCAAATTCCCATGAGCACACAGCCCCATCATACATGGAATTCACATTTCTGCACCCACAAAATAATGAATGACTAATGGGGTCATCCTCAAAAGGCTGGTGATGAATACAGCACTTAAAATTCTTACTAGCCTTAAGTACAAATACTTAGAGACATCTAGTGCACAAATTAAATACCTGAAGCACACATCTGAAACTGTCAAGTGTTCCTATGTTAATTTTTTTCCCTTTCAGTGACTTTATGAAACAAGACAGTCTTCCAATGACATGCATGTGGGAAGCACAGGCTAAATAAAGAACATTAAGGACAAAGTTTGTTTTTCATCAAGAGAAATACACACTTCTAATTTTCTCAACAAGGTAGAAGATATGCCCACTACATAAACGAACCATGTGCTCTCAACACAAGTTGTTTAAAACCTTAGATAACCTTGGATTCTATCTTCGATGGGAAAAAAAAGACAGAAAACTATGAGCTCTTCCTCCGTGACTCCTATGATACCTAAAAGAATAATCACAGCAATTACGCGTCAGAAAGAAGAGAAGTGATAATTACAAAAATGAAACGCTCAGCTATCACTTGGCTAGCCAGCACAGACACTCACTTTTATATTTCCCCATGGGGGCAGATGTGAAAGAGGCACAAAGTGAAGCATGGAGGAAATGCAATTATCAAGACCTCGGGATTTATTCTCTCTACTCCACAAAAGAAAGGAGTGGAGGAGCAGTAGCTGAAATATTCCTCTCTGGATCTTTACAAAAGAAAGGAAAATGCCCTTTTCTGTCCACTCACTTCTATTCTGAAATGATGGCGTGGATCATGCTATCTGCTCCGCTTTCTCCCTCCTCGGCCAACTTCCTCACCAAGTTTATTCCAAAAACAGCAGAGGGATTTTGTTTTTCTCTTTCCTTGAATAATGGCATTCTGAGCAATTGGTCCATTTGCAGCCGAGCATATACTGCTACAGTATCAGAGGACCCAATATTCCCTTTTTCTGTCTTAGTCTACTGCAAAAGATTAATAGTTCCAAAGACAGACAAAATAATAGTTATAATAAGAGTTTCAGATGAAATAACACTTGGTCTGCAAGAGGCAAAAATAGCAAAGGGCAAATCAGGTGGTGAGTAAGAGCAATTCAGTTTCCTCTTCTAGCTCTACTGAACTGTGCACAGTAGGACTTAGTGGATTGCTAGCCTATGCATGGGCAATTACTTCTGTAATTCTAGACATAGTTTAGTGGATACAAAGGGAAAGCTGCTTGTTTGTAGGGTTGTTAGTGTGACTCTTCAGGTGTCCAAGGTAGCTGTAGCACCCTCATCACCATCTCCAACTATTATACAGATGTGTAGTTTTATACAGATGTGTAGGGCATAAATGACAACCACGTGGCTTTTTAAGGGAAACTAGAATAAGACATTTGAAATAAGTTGTAAATAGGTAGTGCTTTAAAAATGCTTTAATTTTTTTATTATTTTTAATTAAGCATATGATTTAATGTATTATATATGTTGCCCAAGACTTTGTCATCCCTATTTTTGTATCTAACATTTCTGCTGAAGTAAGCAAGACTGAAGAATCTCACAATTATAGGGAAGTGTATAAGACAAATACTGAATTTGCTATAATATGGTAAAATAGTGTGCATGATTAAAAGAACATTAGTTAATAAAACACTTTATGATTAGAAAGTAGGGCTAATTTCCTTTTCAAAACATGAATTCACTGATAGAAACATTTTACAACATATGTCCTATGGAGAGACTTCTAAAGTATCTGTCAGCAGGGATATAAGAAACAGACTATACTGGCTTCAAGACAGCATGATGCTTCAGGAGGAGTGTCTTCAGTCTTCCCTATCCTAACACGGGTCACAAGTCTGGAAACATAGCATTTCAAAGTTGTGACCTAAACGTACTTGACTGTAGAAATTCCTATGAAAAGAGACAAATTTCATAGGATTGTTTCTTACAGGGCATCTTTGGCAAACAATGTTTTGCAGCACAGGTCCATAATTAACACGTACATTTCCAACATGAGGAGAGCTTGGTTTCTGACCAAGAGCGCCTGGTCATGAACTTTCTCTGTCTCAGTGCTTTGCAAAGTAAATGCACACAAGAATTGCCAAGGAATGGTGTTCCAATTCCATAAATCCTCACGTGGCCTCAGACTCTGCACTTCTAACAAATTAATGCTGCTCTGTTGAGAGAGCTCCTTCCGCTCCTTCAGCCAATAGCTGCTGAGATACCAGCCCATTGAGGCGTGGTCTCTCTCTCTTTAAAAAAGCAGCAACTGCCCTCCACTCGCTCTCTGGCTTCTGGCTCCCTTCCGGCGACTAGGCTCCTTTTCCCGACTGTTGGTGTTTTGTAAGTTTTACCCTTAAAATAAATACCCCTTTAAATCCCAAATAAATACCCCTTTAAATCCCAACTGGTGTGGGATTGTTTATGACTTACGCCTTCACTGCTGGTCCATGAACTCTTTTTGAACAGCAAAGAGCCCAGAGGCATTTATCCCCTAGAGTGGAAGGTGCCCAGAATTGCTTGGGCCACTTTGTTATCTCATTCTTTGTCTTTATCTAAGGGATGTTGAATGTACCAAAGATGCTTACCAGTAAAACCTGTTGGGTGTGATGCGCTCATGCACGAGTTGCCATCGTCTTCCAAAGTCCATCGAGCTGTAAAGCTGAAAGACAGTGAAGCAAGGAATGAATTGAATAAGTCAGTGGCCAAAAGTGCACATGAGCACAGGTGTGCCCCATACCAACACAGATGCCTCCCGACCGATTCCAACAGCAGAGTGCCAGCACATCCAAGCAGACACCCCATTTACAGATAAAAATACAAGAATGTTATTGTTCCTTGTTTATCATGGTTTATCCTTCTTCCTCTACTTGTTGTAAATTGACTGATGCTTTTGCTCTGAGTATAAAGGCAAGTCATTTTTTTGGCTTTAAATCTATTCCTCAGTCCTTACATGTAGGACTCACCCTGAAGAATGTGGTGACAGGAAACAGGTGGGTTCTGCACTCTTAGGGGAAAGGCTCATGTATCTAAAAATGTTCACCAGTTGCTATCTTGTGATAATAATATATTCAATATATTAATTCAAGCTAATAATATATTCAACATATTGTACTCCTTGACTTCTTTGTGATTTTTACATAATATATGTTAATATGAAGTGGAACTCTCTAATGCCACCAGAAATGCCAAGATGATGACAATCCCACGCCTTGACAAGATAACAAGAATAAACCTATCTTAGAAAATTGCCCTCATTCAACCAAGGCCACCACAAATGTGGCCATTCTCCACAAACTAGATAGATAGATAGATAGATAGATAGATAGATAGATAGATAGATAGA
>LOJH01016557.1:0-15827 GCA_001685095.1 Ellobius talpinus
ATAGTTATCCTCCTGGATATTGCAAGTAGACAAGATTGCCAGGCAAAAATTAGGTTTTTCATTTTTTGTGGATTAATCCCATCATCTATTATAATTACTAAAGCTGAATCATGGAAGAGCATAGGGTCCTCACAGCATGAAGAGGAGGGTACAAGGCTTCTCCCTGGCTTCCTGGTGTATATGCACACCACCCAGGGAGGCCTGTTCAGATAGACAGGGCAGCTAGCTACCAGGAAGAACTGCTCTCCAAACACACTCTAACATGCTATTCACAAACATGCCAACAACTTACTTCCTAGAAGAATTTTGAGATACAATTTTTCCAAATTTTGAGAATTTGGCCCTCCTCCAGAGAAATATAATAAAATAATTAGCCATACCATCTGCTATGTATGTGCAGACTAAACTAAAGGGAAATTGTCTTTATTAAGAATAATGCTTCCTGTGCCAGCAGTAAGCACTGAAATCCAGGTACTAAGAACATACATGCCTCCTGCAGTGGAACTCACAATCCGTAGGGAGATCAGTGTGAACCAGATGGCCACGTTAATTAATATTTACCACTGGGCTTGGTGGGACACCCTCGTGATCTCAGTGCTTGGGAGGCTGAGGCAGGAGGATGAAGAGGTAGAAGCCAGCCTGAGCCACAAAGCAAGACCTTGTCTCAAAATAAAACAAAACAAAATAATATTTGTTGTAAATATCCCTTTGTCTTATGAGGGTAATGTTTATAACTTACTAGAAAAAGTGGACATGATATATAGTATCTCTTTGCATGTTTTATTTTTTACTTAAAACACATAACCAAACTTAAAACACTTGCCAAATTTGATCAGGCGAAGATGCCTTGTCTGAGGACTGGTCTAGTAACTGAAGTGTTACTTCGTCTTTCTTGTATAAAGCCCACTCAAAATTATACATTCTATGTACAGTTTTCAGTTTCAGCTACTTTAAAGTGGAAGGTATGAAGACACCGGTGAAGAACATTTCATTCACCGAAATTTTATTCTCCTCTCAATCTTTTACACTTCTTCTCTCACTCACGACTAATTTAAGAACAATCCCCCACCCACGTCCCAGACTTTGTGTGTCTTTCCAAAGAAAGACATGGAAACTTAGCTTTCATGGAAGCAACTCTCTTTTTTATGCTCATTTTGAACAGTTTATGTGATACTTAATTAAACTATATAATTACAGTAATCAAGTACAACTGTCATAAACAGGTTTGAGAACAAAAACAAGCCACTCTGAGTAAGCGTAGAGCTCAGCTGGTGGGAGTAGAAGTGGTGAGGACACCAGGCAGGCAGGAGTCACAAGCATCTGTCTCACTCTGGACAGTCAGTCAAAACATCTGACAAAGGGATTTGAAAACATCAGTTAAGTCCCAGAGGAGCTCAATTAAAAGTGCTTCTGTTGTAATTAAAAACTAATAAATATTTCAAGGAAAAGCAATGGGTGCCATAAAAGTCTATACGGGGGAGCTGTGCTCTTGCCTTGGGAAACCAGGAAAGGCCTCCGAGGACCTCACGCTTGAGCTGGGATGGAAACCCATTAGAATTATCTCAGAGAGGGGCTGAGGCAGGAGTTCTGAGGCAGAGGACGGCAGCATAGTGGCAGCTGTAGGAGGACTGAGGGACTATGTGTTGAAAAGGAGGAACTGAAAGAGGACTAGTACAGGGCAAGGCAGTGGGAAGCCTGAGACCACTTCATGACAGTCTTAGGCAAGTGCTTCTCAACCTTCCTAACGCTGTGACCCTCTGATCCAGTTCCTCGTGGTGACCCTCAACCATGAAATTACTTTCATTGCTACCTCGTAGCTGTAATTTTTGCTACTATTGTGAACTGTAGTGTTTTTCAACGGTCTTAAGCAGTCCCTGTGAAAGAGCGGTTTGATCACCAAAGGGGTCGCGATCCACAGGTTGAGAACTGCTGACTTAGGGCTTTGACAAGCGCGGTTGTCTTTATCCTCTCCACAGTGAGAAGTTTCCAGTGCAGGTGAAGCAAAGGTCTACTTGTTTTAAAAAGAGCAACATTTATAGAGTCTAGACCTTCAAGTCTAATTTGGGAACTTTGATTTCTTTTTTTCCCCCCAATGTAAATACATCATAGTGATAACTTTGTGAAAGAAAAAAAACCCCTTAAGGAAATTGCATTCACCAGCAGCTTGTGGGTCAAAGATGAGCATCTCCGGGTAAATGTCAAGTCGACAAAAGGGATGCTCACTATCTCTGCTGAGAAAATAAGACAGAGGGAGAGAGAATTTATTTTCTAGAGTTTCCATAACCAAGTGCCACAAAGTGGGTAGCTTTTAACAGTAGATATTTATAAATTCTCTCATTCTGGAGGCTAGAAGTTGGAAATCAAAGGGTCAGCAGGACCATGTGTCCTCTATGAGGCTCTTTCTGTTTTCTGAAGTGCTGGTGACCAGCAATCCTGCCATTCCTGGTTTGCAGCTTTGCCCATGCAGCTCTGCCTCTGATGTCTCATGGCATCCTCCCTGTGCCTTGACATCTCTTTCTTATAAAACATATTGTTATATTGGATTAGCATCTGCGTTAATACCCTTTCCTTAAGCTGATTATGTTTGTAAATACTCTATTTTACATTTTTAAGTATTGGGAGAAAACCCTGGAACCTATAACAGACTTGAAGGAAAAGAGTTGGGAAGAATCAGAAAAATTGTGTGACTCTAGGTAACTGGGGTGGTTATAACAAGGAGTTGCTGGTGGTGGGGTGGATGAAAGGACTAATAAGGGGTTTTAAACTACGTTCAGAGTAAGATACAAAAATGTTTCTTTACCGTACTCATTTACTGTCAGCTATAGATGTGTTAATAATGTGTTGACAGTGGAGATGAGAAAGCAAGTGACAAGTAAAGCCACAGAGAAGTTCTTGGTCCCCATATTGGAGTCTCTAACATGAAAGCTGTAATCATAGAACGTCTCTAGAAAGCAATTCAGTATAGACAGGAAATCGGAGGAAAAGACCATCAAATATCCCTGTGGTGGTTTGAAAGAAAAGCGGACCCCAAAGAGAGTGGCACTATTAGGAGGTGTGGCCTTATTGAAGTAGGTGTGGCCTTGTTGGAGGAAGTGTGTCACTGGTGGTGGAGGGCTTTGAGGTCTCTTATGCTCAAGATACTGCCCATTGTCACAGTCTACTTCCTGATGCCTTCTGATCAAGATGTAGCCAGCGCCATGTCTGCCTGCACACCGTCATGCTCCCCACTATGATGATAATGGACTGAACCTCTGAAACTGTAAGCAAGCTACCCCCAATTGTTTTCCTTTATAAGAGTTGCTATGGTAATGGTATCTCTTCACAGCAATAGAAACCCTAACTGAGGCATCTGTATTACCAATCTGTACCTTCAGATAGTCAGATATATATATATATATATATATATATATATTGGCTTCCACAGTCCCTGGTCTGGGGTTTTGGCAACTTTCTTTGGTTGGACTTGGTCTACAATGTACAATATAATTATGGAAAACTTTTCTGTTGCTTGGTACTGTTAGCCTCTTTAGGGTGAAGTGCAGGATTTTAGCTGTATTAGGAACATTTGTGACCTACTTTTAAACGAAACAAAAGCTTTTGTATTCTGCTTCTCTTGCCCTGATATTTTCTATATATAAAAACTGCGAGGAGATTACAGCTGGGATGGAGGGAGAATGATCTGTGTCCATTCTTGCCACTGTCTCCTCTCACTTCAAAGCAAACCTTTGTGTTTTGTTTCTGGGTTGGAAACTGAGGCACTAAAGTTCTACTCCCTTCACTCAGGTGGGCCCCCAACTCTCAAAGAAGGGAGCAATTTCCCGTAGCGAGTCCAGATGCTTGTGTTCAGTGTTATTGCTATTAGCCATCAAGTCTGAATTGCACAAAATTAAATCCATCCTTGAGACCTGAAGGGAAGACAATCTTAATAATGTTGTAATGTCCTCAGAGTAAAATAGCCTGGAGTGGGTGGGGGGAGGAGCCATCATCTCTGTGAATACAACCCAACACTAGAGCGTTTCTGCTCCTTCCTGTGGCTCATTTGCACTGGTATTTAACACAAATGTGATTTTAAAGCTCATAACAACCTCTTTAAAGCCCAGGTAACTGGCAAATGGTTAGATTAATAAAGCGGTTTTTAAAATTCCTGTAAGCAGCTCAAGGAAAATGACAACATATTCAATGAGCAACAGTGTAGTGATTAATACACCATGCCTTTGTAGGAACTTTCACCCCTACATTATAGGTATTTCATGAGCACTGAGCTTGCTCAGGAAAAGTAGCAAAAACAAAACAAAAACAAACTCAAAACAGCAGCTATCAAGAGATTGAGAGACTGTGAACTAATATGAGACCATGTTTGGATATTTAGGCAAAAGACCCCCACTCTGTGAGTCTTCAATGCATTGCTCATTGGAATGTTTAGACAATGCTCTTCCCTAACCTAGCCATCACAGGGATCACATCTAGGCTAATCTTGCTGTTTGGTTGTGGAGGAGTGGGACAGCTATTTTGATGAAGCTTGTGTTCCTTTCCAGCTTTTGAAAACCAATGGGTCTCTTCCTTAGAAGAAGTCCTTTCTGGGTACCACCTGCAGTCTAGAAAGTTATTCTAGACAAGGCACTGGTGTTGAAGCCTATGGTCCTGGAAGAATGCTTCTGAGACCCCCCTTTGGTTCAGTCCTATATCATGGGCCAGGCTCCTCCATAGTTCTGTTTCTGGCTCTTTCATATATATGTATTTTTTTAATCTTATTTTATGTGTTTGTCTACACAAATGTATGTGTACCACATGTGTACTTGCTGCCTGTAGAGGTGGAAGAGGGTGTTGGATCCTCTGACTGGAGTTTACAGGTGATTATGAGCCACTGTGTGGGTGCTGGGAACTGAACCCAGTTCCTTTTCAAGAACATCTAGCATTCTTAACAGCTGCCTTCTCTCTTCAGCAACCTGAATATGGCTCTAGTTTCTGCTCCACCCTTAGTTCTTTCAGTAACCTTATAAAGGAGTTATCCAGTCAGTGTGAAAAGTGTTAGACTTCCCTGACAACTTTGCTGGGGTCATATTCCAAGCCAAAGATCATCTTCTCATATTTCTATCCAAAGTCTGAAAAGCTACCACACATCAAAAATATTAAAATGAGAAAAATATTCTCATCTTGAACTAGTCACACTGCTGTCCATTGGTGCTCATTACCCCACAGACCTGAATGTTCTTAAGGCTTAAACGTCTTTTTATTAACAAGTCAAATTGGCCAGGATTCAGAAAGAAAAAAAAGTCATATAGCATAAATTTTAAAAGGTTCTTTATAAACTCAAGAGTGGCAACTGCTTTCTGGGAAAAAGCAGGAAGGCTGAATGATAACGATATGCTGACAGATATGAATTGTACACAGAAACTGGGGGTCAGTTATTCTCATTAGTCAAAGAGACAAGAGAGGAGGAATTGGCTAAAGCTTGGTGGACAAAAAGAAATGCAAGAAACAATTCATCATAACCACAAAGAAACTTTGGCATCGCTCTCCTGTACTGTTGGTGATAACTTAATCATGGTATGGTCATTTTCTTATTTTGTGACTTAATTAGTTAAGGAGTCTCCCTGCCATTTCTCTCTTTTCCTGAGCATGTATGTATGTATACATGTGTGTATTTTCATTTGTACGTGCCTGTGTGTGCCTTTGTGTGTATGTATGCCTGTGTGCGTGTGAATAAAGAAGAGGAGACAATAGTAGAGGCATGTTGTTGTTACCGGCTCTAAGAAAAGCTCTAAACCTAGAGTTGCTCTTTCTGCTGCAGCTTGTCTGCTGTGGTGACACGGATGGTCACTTTGAAGATCCCTACTTTCAGGCTTTTATTTTATTTTTTTGTCATTATACTCCTAGTTTGAGGTTATTTGTAGGTTCACGTTATAGCATTTTCTCCTTTTCGATCACTATTGACTCTAACACAGGCAGATGAGGGCAAGATCTAACCCAGTGGAATAGTTCATGTTTGCTCTAACTAATACTATATCTTTCATAGGTTGTCGAATTCTATATTGTCTCTTATAGCTTACATGAATTCATTTTTCCTCCTTGGTAGGGGAAGAGGGGGTTTCAAGTTACTTTGTCACCTGATATCTATGCTCCTGCAGATAATTTACAGGTCACACAGTTGCTACCTTCTGTGTTCTGTATCTCAGTGGAAGTGTGACCTTCAGCAGCTGCTGAGCCTCTTAAGTAGGGCAGAGGAGGCCATTATAGAAAAGGAACAACACGTGGCTTCCCAAACTGCATGAAACCTATCTATTGTGACTAGATGAATTACATACTCATGAACATTGAGAAATGAAGATCATTTCCCTTGCCAAGCACTCAACCTTGGCTGAACACAGAGCCTGGCAAACAATGCAAGGCTCTGGTGTTCTCATATGTTTACCTGGCCGGTCAGCATGTGCTGCATGATTAGCGGCTTCTGCAACATGTTGTGGGAGGAAAGCTGGGTAGAGACATGCCTTTCCAAAGAAAACTGAGTTCCATCATTGTTGTAATTTTATTTGATATCATCAAGTGTTTGTTGACTGCTCTCATATTATCCTAACAAAATCGTAGTACTGTATTATTGGGGAAGGAATTTACTGGTTACAAAGAAAGTCTCTACACAAATACCATTGAAGGTCTTCCTTCAGCCCATTAAGTAGACTGTTTAGTTGTTGTTGTGTTACAACTACTTAGCAAGATGATGAATTTTGATGACTCTATTTCTTGTTAATTCCTGTTAGCAGAGAATTATGGAAACTCTCCCTAGTTTACCAATGGGAAAACTGACGCCGGAGATGTTAAGTGACCTCCCCGGGGACATTATTAGTGGAAGGACTAGGGAGAACACTGCCGCACCACTCTCTCTTAACTCTTAGTTCATATTTATTCCATCAGAATGCCACACTCCTGTGACTTTAGCTTTAGTTTTACAGTGTCAAGACTAATGATGACCAAAAATAATTGGACTTTTAAAATGGGGTATTGGGTTCTGTTCAAGGTCATCAGAGCTCCCTATTCCCCCTGTCTTTAGCTTATCCACCTTCTCTATCAAAGACTCTCCATCTTACTGTCTTCTGTTGATCAAGTGAGTATAATGGCTCCTTACAACCATAACTCTTACAACTCTTCCCATGTTCCTCTACTGCAGATGTTGGAAAGAGATTCCTTTGCAGCTAGGTTTCTGGATGTGACTTTGGGCTCTTCTAAACAGCTGCATTCTCACAAGACAAATTCAGACCGGAAATAAATAGTGAGACCAATGATAATCTGTTAGCCTTTATTCCCACTTTCAACTCCTAAAGGAAAAAGTAATGTTACAACCCATGGAGCGCTGTAAACAAAGTGTGTTCCGGGGACCACTGGGTGCACTGGCAAACATTTTGATTCTCAGGCCTCCTGAAGATGCCATAGAAGGCAGCTGCCATTTGCGGTTGCTGTTCTTAAGTATTGTTTGAGGACTCACTTCTTCAGAGTCCTAACAGTGGCTGCTGCTTCTCTTCTTAGATTTCATTAGCATTTAATTCACTAAATCCCTTTCTATTGAAATTTGCTGGGTTTCTCAGAGCTGTTACGCGGTCATGACTGATCATCTGTCAGCCCACAACACCCTGAGTTGTCAATCTGTGATCTAACATATACCTGTGCCTTTAAAGACTGACCCCAGTCTCCCACACCCAGCCTACAGGGTTATTTGTCTTAGTCCTGCTGTAGCTCGGATTATGCCTAACATAAGCAATTCACTTTTTTCTTTTGAAAAAGTGAATGAATAACTAAATGTATAGGTACAAACATCCTGTGATGCTTATTTCATGTGAGAATGAAAACCTTGGTAAAAAGCAATTGCAATTCATATATATATATGTTATTAGCATATTTTATATAACAAAATGTGTAATGTCACGTACTTTTAGTTTGATATTAATCATTACTTCTTACTTAAACAGTCAAATGGGATTTGCTGCTTGGCAGTTAAATATTTTGCTGTCCCTGGAAGACTAGAAATGTGCGTTGATGAATGTGAGCCTCTTCTCTTGGCTCTGCCTCTTACTCATTCTGTTTCTTCCTGAGCAACTTTTGAACAGGTGCTACTAGACGCCTCATTAACTGCACAGAGCCGTGGAAACCATGGGTAAGATGATTCCTTTCCAGAAAGTAAGCCTTGCATTCTTTAAACACTGCACTGGACCAAAAGCATTGTGATTCATCTGGTGTTGCCACTGGCGACAGATACTGGCTTAAGATGCCAAGAGCTTTTGAATTGATGTTATGTCTTACCATTTTTCTGATCCCACTTTCTTGTCATTATTCAGTATGCTCTCCGTCATTTATCTGTATGTTTATATGTTCAATTTTCCTAATAATATTCATTAAGTGCCTACAGGTTGCATTGTAAACACACACACACACGCACACTCACTCCTTTTAAGGGCTCATTTGCAACTCATTTAATTCTTTTTTTATTTTGAGGATGGGTCTCAGTTATAGATCAGGCTGGTGCTGAGGTCACTGTGTACCCCAGACTGGTCTCAAGCTTTTGTGATCCTCCCAAGCACTCCCCAGCCTCTAAGTATGGAATTACAAGTATGAGCCACCACATACAGCTCATTCATCTATTATCACTAAAACTTCCTGAGATCTCGAGGTGAGTCACTAACATTCTCATCTTATTAGGGAGATTTGAGAGCATAGAAAGGGGTCTCCTGAAGGTCATATAGCAGAGCTGGACCTTCACTGACAGCAACTGATGTGTAATCTTAGTTTCGGTGTTTGTTCGCGTACCCTGTTTTCCATGGTGACACCAAGATGGGGCAATAAACAGATATCGTGTCATTAGGACTGTGTACCAGTGTATTACATCCATGTTGACAGCAGAAGGTGTGTCTTGAAGAGAGTTAGAAAATCCTTCAACTTGATTATGAAAGATATTTCTGCATAAAGCACCCACACAGAACATAGGCAAACCTAATCTGGTGATGAGCAATATCTTTGGAGTTAACAAAGTCACTGCAGCAATCAGGAGAGGTCACACACCTACAGCTCTCTGACTTGACCGGATGGCAAATATGGGACAACACGTCTAAGGAGGAGCAGCCAGGAGAAGGGGATGGGAATGGGACAAACTCTCTAGAAACCCAAACAAATGGGCATCGACTTAAGGGTTTAAAGAGGATAGAGGTTGTCTTGGTTAGGGTTACAATTACTGGGTTAAACATGGTGACTTAAGGCAACTTGGAGAGGAAAGGTCTTATTTGGCTTACATATCCTGAATCACAGTCCACTGAGGGAAGACAAGGCAGGAAGTCAAACTGGGTGGGAACCTAGAGGCAGGAGCTGATACAGAGGTCATGGAGGGGTGCTACTTACTGGCTTGCTCTCCCTGTCTTGCTTGCCCTGCTTTCTTATAGAACCCAGGACCACCAGCCTAGGGATATTCCCACCCACAATGGGCTAGCCCTTCCCCTTTCAACTACCAATTAAGAAAATGCCCTAAAGGCTTGCCTGCCTACAGCCTGATCTTCTGGAGGTGTTTTTCAATTGAGGTTCCCTCCTCTCAGATGACTTTAACCTGACAAGTTGACATATATCTATCGAGGACAGGGAGATGATGGGAGATAGGATAGTGGTGCCTTTGTTTCTTT
The DNA here is from genome assembly GCA_001685095.1 of Ellobius talpinus. NCBI lineage: Eukaryota > Metazoa > Chordata > Mammalia > Rodentia > Cricetidae > Ellobius > Ellobius talpinus. The sequence continues at coordinate 9,654 of LOJH01016557.1, forward strand.
GTGATACCATAGAGTAAAATAACCCAGTAGTAGATAGAACTACAGGGAAGGAGAACATGCTTTCTGACAGTCCCAGCTGTCTAATAACGAAATGGGATTGCACCGGAAGGTCACTAGCTCTTTGTTATCAGAGATACTTTAAAAAGATGGCCACATATCAGAAGTATGATTCTGGAGCCACACATGTGGGGAGTGTAGATAGCTATCAAGTTGTCCGGCTAACACATGTTGGGTGGAGCAGCAGCCAGCACTCAAGAAATCTGATATAGAATCCAGAGGAGCTTTTTTAGTAAACTGCTGGACCAGAGCAGCAGGCTCCATAGTGGAAGGGAGAAAAGAAATGTCATCTCTTGTGTACTTAGAGAAAGAAAGAAGGAAGGAAAAAGAAAGGAAGGAAGGAAGGAAAGAAGGAAGAAAAGAAAGATTACTAGGTTTTAAATGTCTAGTGAATCATACAGCCTAGGATACCCTAGGACCCCAACTTGAGTCCTCTAACACCAAAGGCTGTAACATTATCTTCATTTGTTCATTTATATCACTATGTTTCCATGTATTGTAGTAAATTTGGGCTTTGTTAACAAAATTTATGAACTAATCATCTTAAATAGCAGAATTACAAATAGAATATGATTTTTTTCACATTGTCTTTAAAGTTTATCCAACACAACACAATCTACAACTTCACTGAGGTGGCTGTCCATGGCCACAACAAAAGCTGACTCTAAACTGGAATTCAATTGGTGAGCCAGCCCCAGCCTCAGCACCAGAAGGCATGGTTTCCTATAGGTGTTTGTCTCCCCTTTTGTTAATCTTGCAGGTCACTCTGGACCTTTGGGCTGAGGCCTGCCAGTTTCAGGACAGCTTCTGTGCAAGGTGGCAGGCACCATCTCCAGGGGTAGATAGCAGTCATCTCGGAGATACTGAATGTCCTCGTTCATCAGGTACCAATAGACATGTCTCCAGGCAAATGGCTCCTTCACGTAGTCTCAAGACTTCAAGGCTGCAAGGCCTTCATTATATGAATGTTGGGCCTATTCTTGTCTGCCCACTCAGGGTATTTGGACATATGGACATCTTTCTTAGCAACCATCACTCCTTCATTAAAAAGAAGTTCGTAGATGGCAATCTGGTTCTTCTTAGGCATCAACATCACCGAGGCTGCAGGGTTCAAGGTACAGGCTAGAAAGGGACCTTTATGATGATTTTAATGAAGGGATAATGGTTTCATCTTTTGCTGTGTCACAACTTGTGGATCATACCGGGATAAGTTATAGCAGTCAAAGTTGTATTACAGTTTGTTTGACAAATGACATGTAAGTTATGCTATTTTCCTATGTGACAATTGGCTATTGGTAGTAGGCATATTAAAAAAAACGTAAAAACAAAGCCTCACCCTCAATAGATTCCAATTTCATATGGGAGCCAGGCAGATTCTACTTTACGTGACTTCAGTCGTTGCTGTCATAGGGCTTACGAAAGCAGAAGCAGAGAATTAACTCCATGGATAGACGAGAAAATCGAAGCCCAGAAGAGGGAATGGGTGAGGACAAGAAGGGTAGGCTTTAAATGAAGGCTTTTAATTAGTCAATTTAAACTGCCATTGCTTTTTAAAGAGGAGAAATCGGAAAAAGAAAACAAATTTTGTGCTACAGAGAAAGTATTTTGATCATAATGGCCAAAAAACGTTTCCACCATTAATGTTATTTTTGTTGCCAAGGCTAAGTACAGTCTTAAAATCACGGTGTTGTAAACTTATAAAATGTAGTAATTTTCAAGACTGTTTTTAAAAGTAGTTTCAGTCTATTTCAAAGGAATCAGTTATTAAATAAACAAAATGCAATGAGTTCTAATTTGTTGGGGGGAAAAACAAGTGGTAGGAAAGGAAAAAAACCTGACACAGTTCCAAAACTGGGGGGCAGGATCTGGATGTTCTGGGATGTGTGAAGGCAGCCAACATTGCTGTTTCTCTAGTATTTGGATGGACATATTTTTGTGAAGGTTCTTTCTCAGCAATGACAGCCGTGAAAGCTGCACTTGACTTTCAAATCCCTGTATCCCACAAATACCAAGCCAAGATTAAAAAAAACGAAACAGCCTATTGCATTCTTCTTAGTTCAGAGGTGTTATCAGTGGCAGTGTCCTTGAAGTGAGAGCAAATCTTCTTTGTTCCTAATAGTGCAATCAAGCAAAAAATGTCTTAAAACGGTTTACCTCTATGTCCTCTGTACCACTTTTCTCTTTTGAATGCCTTATAATGATTGTGATATATCAGTTCAGTAGTGTATGTATATAGCTTGCAAGGGATCATATAAAATCAACGGAGTATTTTTTTTCAAATACTTTACTAAGATGGGGGTTTGCTCAGATCTTAGATGGGAATTTGGTCAGATGTATTTGGAGATTATCAGAACTGGATTTTTCAGGGTCCCCTCTGTGGCTTTTAGTCTTTGATTTATAGGAAAATAATCTGTCTAGTAAGTGAGAAAATACAGATGTTAGGAAAGGCATTCTATGAAATGTAAGGAACATCCCATTATCCAGCTCATTTCCCATGATTACAGTAAGCGTGCATGCATGTGCCCACGTGCACACGTGTGCACACACAGACACGCACAAACCTCTCAAAACAACATTGCTAAAGATCCACACTCTTAAGTGAGCCACTCTGATTTAAAACTTGGAGCTATCCATGTTGTAGACACCTAATGCACTGTTGATGCTCAATAAATAACAAATTATGATATTAATAATTAAGAATTGATGGTACTGCTCCTGTGAAATGATTTCCAGAAAAATTATCCCCCCTTCACTCATAAAGAAAAACGAGAGGAAGAGACAGAGCAATAGCTTTTAAAGGATTTTAGTTTGAGCTACTTTGTGTGTGTACGGGGTTTTTCCCTCTTCCTCTCTGGCAAATTTGATGATCACTGAGCAAGACAAGACCTCCATCCAGTCGAGGCAGCTGCCTCCACCAATTCTTTGTCTTCCTATCTTTAGGTGGGAATGCCTAGATTGTTGAATTATATGATTTTAAAGTACTTGACAAACATTAATTAACTGAGGGCTCTTCCTTGTTTGAAGAGTTCTGCCTAATTGTGGACATGTCTCCTGTCATCTGCTCTTCTTTTTTGATTGTTATTATCTGAAAAGTGTAGTACCTGATTTGCTTGTAGGGATGTTAGTAGTCTTTTGAAATAGGTGGGAACCGTGAAAAAAGATACATACTGTTTACCTTAATATGAAGCAACATAATTATAAGAGATTTATGTTTATGTTCATGTATGTTACACTCCACCCGCACACATTTATGCCCTCCTTTCTGGTTGTGACCATGCTCTTTTTTTTTTAAAGTCATAGATTTTGACAATTTTGACCAGCCATACTGAACCAGATTCTATTTCTGTTGAGCTAGGGGGATTGTTGAGATTGGCTTTTTAATAGCAGAAACCCAGAAAAATTCTCCAGAAAAGCGAATTAATCCGCCTGCAAAAACAAGTGTAATTGATCACGAGAGAAAACTGGCCATGCATGTCAACAGAGTCCAGGGAATTGACTGAGTGTTTATTGATTCATTCATTACTCACTATGGACCCCTCCTTCTACTCCCCTCACCACCAAAAAAGAAGATAGGTAGCTGTGGGGACAGCAGCCATACCTGACACTGGTATTTGGGCCTGGAGACCAGATGGATTACAAACTGTTAGAGATGCTGGCCTCATGTTTTGGGATAGGCTATGCACACTGTTAATTAGGAGCTCTTCTTTGAACAATGTCTTAAATAATTAGCCAGGGCAGGTATATGCCTGCACAGGGGCAGAGTGTGGAGTTTTCAGTTGCTTAGAGAGATTTTGTATGGTAACAAAGGAACAAATGTAAATTGATCCACAATCCCAGGCTTATGCTTAGTATGAACTTTAAAGCAGCCTTCTAAGCAAACCAACCACCCAGACCCTTCTGTACCAGGAAGTACTGATGGCTGTCACTCAGCCTCTTGCCTTTGCTCACTCAGCACATCAGCTGTTAGAGGCAGTGTTATATGATGATGACAGTAGACTTGCCTGCCAGACAGAAACTGTGTGGTTTGATGAGAAATGTCCCCTACAGGTTCAGGTATCTAAACACCTCCTTCCCAGTTGATGGTACAGTTTGGAAAGGTTAAAGCTCTTTGGAGGCAGAGCCTGGCTGGAGGATGTAGGTCACTGGAGATGGGCTTTGAGAGTTTCTAGCCTTGCCCCACTTCCAATTCACTCTCTTTGTTTCATGTTTGTGGTTGAAGGTGCCATCTATCAGCTTCCTGCTTCAGATACCTAGTGTCATGCCTTCCCTGCCATTAGGGAATCTCCCTCTGGAACTGTAAGCCCAAATAAACACTTTCCTGAATTTGCCTTTGCTTAAGGAAGTCTATAGAGCAATAGAAAAGTAACTAATACAGACTTCAGTTGAAATCCTTCCTTCATCATTTTTTTGCACATAGGAGACCTTAAGATCCTTACCATTAACATGGAAATCATAGTTCCAGTTGCAGCAGAATTGTGGCAAGCCGTTATTCATGTATTAAATCCCTGACATTGGGCTCAGGAGATGGCTTGCCCTACAAGCCTGATGACTCAAGACGGACATACAAGTGAATTACAGTGGCATTCATCTATAATCCCAGCACCTCTACGTTGAGATAGGAGGTGGAGACAGAAGTTCATTGAGAAGCTCATGGGCTTGCTAGCCTGGAGTATGCAGCAGTATAGCAACATAATCAGCAGAAGAGATCCTGCCTCAAGGAAGAAGGAGAGAATGGACTTCAGAAAAGTTTTCCTCTTGTCTTTGTATGTGTGTAGTGGCATGCATGCACCCACATTTACCTTCCCCCAACGCACTAAATAAATAATGCCTTAGTGCCACAGAATGTGACTGTATTTGGAGACAGGACCTTCAAATAGGTAATTAACAAGATATATGTAAACTGGTCAGTAGTGGCACATGCCTTTAATCCCAGCACTTGGGAGGCAGATGCAGGCAGATCTCAGTGAGTTTGAGGCTCGTATGGTTTACAGAGTGAGTTTTAGTACAGCCAAGGCTACACAGAGAATCACTGTCTGGAAAAAACAAAAAAGATATAGAGATATGTACACATATGTACAAAAAATGATGAAGTAAGAAACACACACACACACACACTCACATATATACAAAAGAGGCAAGTTCAAGTGAGGCCACTAGGGAGCCTTTGTTCCAGTCTAACTGGTATACGAGAGCAACTGTGGACACAAAAGGGACAGCAGAGGTGCAATGTTGTTTGTTTTTTCCTCTTTTGATTCTTTGGGGGGCCTGCCACCCATCTCCCAAATAATCACACAGAGAGACTTATTCTTTCTTATAAATGCCCGGCCTTAGCTTGGCTTGTTTCCACCCAGCTTCCCCTAACTTAAATTAGCCTGTTTATTTTTTGCCTCAGGGCTTTTACCTTCCTTTATTTCTGTATATATTTTCTTTCCTTATTATTCCATGGCTTGCTGTGTAGCTGGGTGACTGGCCCCTGACATCCTTCTCTCCTTTCTTTCTTTGCTCCTCGATCTTTCTTCCCAGATTTCTCCTATTTATTCTCTCTTCCTGCTAGCCCCACCTATCCTTCTGCCTYACTATTGGCCATTCAGCTCTTTATTAGACCAATCAGGTGTTTTAGACAAAGTAACAAAGCTTCACAGAGTCAAACAAATGCAATGTAAAAGAATGAAACACATCTTTGCATCATTAAACAAATATTCCACAGCATAAACAAATGTAACCTATCTTAAAATAATATTCCACAACAGTGCATGTACACATAGGTCCCACCATGTGAAAGGCAGAAAGAGAGGACACCTCTAGCACCAACTGGCAATCACAGCACTCTGCCCTGACCTGAGCTAGAAAGAGTTGGTGAGTCCAGCCCTGCACCAGGGAAGGCTGAGTGCACTGCCCCGTGCTCAGAGGCTTTGCCCTCCTCACAGTGAAGGGAGGAATGGGTGCCTGCTTGGCACATGAAGCCTGAGGTGAGGCACAAGGCCACTTTAAAGATGTTTGGGATGGCTGTAAGCGCAGGCTTATACTTCCAGATGTTTGGAATGGCTGTAAGCGCAGCCTTACACTTCCAGATGTTTGGGATGGCTTTAAGCGCAGCCTTATACTTCCAGATGTTTG
>LOJH01016558.1:6556-22765 GCA_001685095.1 Ellobius talpinus
TCTCTCTCTCTCTCTCTCTCTCTCTCTCTCTCTCTCTCTCTCCTTCTCTCTGCTTTTTCTTAAGTAAGCCCTGTGCCTATAATGGTAGAAGACATACAGAAGGTTCAAAATATCATCAGCTATAAGAATAAAGTAGTTAACTTTGCTTTAGGGTATAAGGGAAGAACACACATTTTTTTGTTAAAGTCCAAGAAATAATTCTGAGACTCCTTTAGATTCTAATTTCTTGCTTTCTGAAAACAAAATTCAAATAAACACAAAATTATAGTGAGACAAGAATGCATTCTTAAATGAACATTAAGTCTTGTGATGGTAGTAACTTTCAAGGGTGGATGTGCTGGGCCAGGCCTTTTGAAATTAAGTTTAACAGCCACCCGAAATGTTTGTAGAAATACAGACTCCCAGGTCCCTCATCCAAACTCCCTGAATTAGGGTCTCCAAGAAAAAAAGGCCTCAGAGGAAACTTGTTTCCTTTTAAAACCTTAGGCGAAACTAGGCATAATGGTGTAACCTGCAATCCTAGCACTTGGGGAACTAAGGCAGAAGGACTGTTAGTTCAAGGCCAGCCTGGTCTATGTAGCAAGGCTCGGTTCCCCCACCCACAAAGAGAAAGAAATGTGGATAACTGGTATAAGAGACAGCTTTAGATATGGAAGTTTAGACATGACACTTTTTCTTCTTTTTTTTTTTTACTTTTGTATGTGTGTGGGCCCCTCTCTCTGTGTTCTATTCCTCCTCTTCTTTCTCCATGCTTAAAGAGTAAAAGACAACTTGCAGGAGATTATTCTCTTTCCACCATGTGGGCTTAAGGTTTTGAACTCAGGTCTTTCGGCTGAGCTACTCGTGCCTTTACCCACTGAGCTGAGCCCTCTCTCTGGCCCGACAATACGCTTTGCTATTGATATTTACTTGCCTTGTTTCTGTGCCACTGCAGGCCCGAGGACTTACGCCGAGAGTTTGGTCGGTACGGCCCCATAGTGGACGTTTATATCCCGCTTGACTTCTACTCTCGCCGCCCCCGAGGGTTTGCCTACGTTCAATATCCTCTACTGTGCGTGCGCACGCAAACATGCTTCATAGTGTGCTTATCCACGTGTTTAGCGATGGATGTTATGAGATCAACATTGTCTTATTAAATGTTTTTTCTTTATCTCAAAAAATCTAGAACAGTCCACAGTAGCTGGAAAGTGCCTCCACCCCCAGTCCCCCATCTCCTTACCCCCTCCCCGCACTCTTCCCCCAGATTGGATCAGTTTATTAGCTAGACTCCAAACATAAGCAATGCGGAGAGCCTGGTGGCCAGCGTCCCCTTTGGTATGTTAATAGGCGCTTCAGGTAGCCATTTGTGTGTGCCAGGTTTCTTTGAGACCTCGCCGGTTTCCTGTTACTTTATATTTACGTCCAACTAGTAGCACATAGGGGACTGTTGAAAGCAGTAGGTTCAGAGGTGGGCACCACCCTCAAAAGGCCAAGGTCGTCTTTTGTCTTAGCTTGTTTTTATTATTGCAGTTTTGTCTATAAGTCATTTCTCCTACATTTCATAACTAGACTTTTAGTGATAAAGTACTTTTACTTGCAGAATAAAAGCTTCTGCATGCTGATATTTCCGTGAAAACCTGATAAATCCTTTCTCTGAAAAGGGGGTTAAGCCCTAAACAGTTTATTTTATTTCTTGATTTTATAATGCCAGCTAATTTGAGATTAATTTCTTTCCTCACATTTCAAATTATGCTGCTAATTGTATCTGCTATTCTGTTCTTGTATTCATGCTTCTAAATCACAAGAGCACATCTGTTTTCATAATAAAACAGAAAAGCTTTTCTGGTTATTCATATTGGAGCCAGAACTTGGTTTTCTTGTCGATTGAATTTCACATGTAAGTAATACCCAGAAATAGTTTTGCTTACTGTCTGATGTCCGAAGTGTCCTTAACAGCTGCTCATGTTTGAAGATGTTCGAGATGCTGAAGATGCACTCTATAACCTCAATAGGAAGTGGGTCTGTGGCCGGCAAATCGAAATACAGTTTGCCCAAGGTGATCGCAAAAGTAAGTGTAAAGGACCCTTAGCTCTCCATGACAGAGCCGAGCTGTTACTGTTTCCGAGTGTCAGCAACAGTAGCATGTCATTTAAAGGCCTTCAGAAAACCGTCCTCACCAAGCGGCAGTCACTGTGGTTTTCAGGAGTAAACTGCTAGGAGCCTTGTTCTTCGTATTCTAGCACCCGGCCAAATGAAGTCGAAGGAACGCCACCTGTGCTCGCCAAGTGACCACAGGAGATCCAGAAGCCCCAGCCAGAGGAGGTCTCGAAGTCGAAGTTCATCGTGGGGCAGAGACCGGAGGCGCTCAGACAGCCTGAAAGAGTGAGCACTGAGAGCAACAGCAGACAGCTTCATTTTTCACTTTTTCTGGGAAATATTTTAAAGAATTGGGGGGGTACTTAGACGATGATTTAAAGAATTACCGGGGCGTGGGGGAGGTACTTAGACGATAATTTTGTTTAATTTGGACAAACAAATTTTTGTAGAAAGACATGCTCTTCCCTATCATGTATGGGTTCTGTTTGCTTTCCTGGGCCGTGGGGTTGAACTCAGGAGCTGGCAGATGCTCGCAGGCACTCTGCTGGACCTCTACACTGGCTCTGGGGCTGTATTCCCAGCACCCCCTCCTTTCTAAACTCTTTAGCTTTAGACAGGGTCTTGTCACTGTTATTTTGGTTGTTTGTATTATAGGTACATGCTTATGTATGTGTGTGCATGTGCGTATAGAGGCTTATTACCAGGTGTCTTTTTATTTATTTATTTAGCTTTTTGGTTTTCGAGACAGGGTTTCTCTGTGTTGCTTTGGAACCTGTTCTGGAACTCGCTCTATAGACCAGGGTGGTCTTGAACTCACAGAGATCCCCCTGCCTCTGCCTCCCAAGTGCTGGGATTAACGGGATGCACCACCACTGCCTGGCTCAGGTGTCTTTCTTGATCACTCTCTACTTTGGTTTTTGGTAACAGGGTCTGTCACTTAAGCTGAAGCTCATCCTTCAGGCTAGACTGACTGTCCAGTGAACTGAAGTCCACCTCTCTCTACCCTACCACATCCCCCATTGCTGGGTTCACAGATGTGCACCAGTGCCTCCTAACTGTTAAAAGATGCTATATAATCCAAGTTTTTGTCCCTTAGGTCCCAGCCAGTTTGGTAGCTTTGAACTGAGGCTTGTGACTCAAGTTTTGCTTGTGTTGATTATTCTGCAATGCTTTCAGAGGAGGGTTTTGCTTTTCTTTTGATAGAGAGCATTGCTGTGCAGCCAAGGCTGGCCTGGAACTTGAGATCCTTCTGCCTCGGCCTCTTGGAATGCTGGGAAAATAGACATTTCCCATCATGCTAACTCATACAGCAGTTTTTGCTTTTACAAACGTTATTTGTAAACTTTTAATAATTGTTTTCTTTCTTCCCTATTTATAAGTTTTTTCTTCCAATTTTTATGCCTGTTAACAGTTGTTTAACCCAGCAGGGTGTTGGGTGCATGTCTGTAATTCCAGCACTTAGGAGGTTGAACAGGACATTTTTTTTTGCAGAACTAAGGTATATGATATAGCGTCACAAGGTAAAAATGTTTTGAGCATATATTCTAGTATAACAGATATTACAGACTTGTTACTTACGTTTGAGTCAAAAGCATGAATGATAAAATTAGAATTATTTCTTTTTGGCTAGAGGTGTAGTTTAGTGGTAGAGTATTTGCCTAGCAAACACAAGGCCCCAGGTTCTAGGCCAAGCGCTGCCAAAAAAGTGTCTTGTCATTAATCTATTAAAACATAATGAACATAATGTGTTAATCAGACTTCGCATCATGATGAAAACACTCCAAAGAAGAACTTAAAAAGGGAAGATTTATCTTGCTTAGAATTTCAGAGGGTCCAGCCCATGGGAGGCTAGATCCATTGCTGTGGGCCTGATGTGAGGCAGACTATCATGCCCAGTGACCTTATGGTGAAGGTTGCTCAATTCATGGCAAACAGTAAGCCGGGGGGATAGAACAGGTGATAAGAAACAGCTCTTGCCAGGCAGTGGCACAACATACCTTTAATACCAGCACTTGGGAGGCAAAGGCAGGTGGATCCCTGAGTTTGAGGCCAGTCTGGTCTACAAAGCAAGTTCTCAGACAGCCAGGGCTACACAGAGAAACCCTGTTTGGAAAGACCAAGAGATGGGGGGGAAGAAAGCAAGCAGGCTTTGAAAGCACCCCTGGGGATCCACTACTTCAAAGGTGGTCTCCCCTCCTACCTCACACCTCCTGATGGCACCATACACTGTGAGTCCATCAGGGACCAACCCACTGATTAGGTCAGATTGCTCAGAATCTAGTCACACACCCTAAGTCTACTGGCTGGCAATCAGGCCCCTAATACTTGAGTCTGGGGAGGATTTTTTTTCTTTTTATCCATATGGGTCTTTTACTTGCATATATGTCTGTGCCTCATGTTTATGCAATGCTTTCAGTGTTCAGAAGATGCCAGATCCCCTGGAACTGCAGTTACAGACAGTTGTGTGTGACTGACCACATGGGTGCTAGGACTCAAATCCAGGTCCTCTGGAAGAACAGCAAATGCTTTTAACCCCTGAGTCACCCTGACAGCCCCGTGGGGTGTATTTCCTATTCAAACCATAGCACTATAAAGCCCGTCAGAAAGTGCTGTCTCTCAGCCTGTTGTCTTATATAAAGTACACGCTCTAATGTTACACATGCTTTCAGGTCTCGACACAGGCGATCTTCCTACAGTCAGTCTAAATCCCGCTCCAAATCACTACCAAGGCAGTCTACCTCAGCAAGGCAGTCGAGAACACCGAGAAGGAATTCTGGATCAAGAGGCCGGTCAAGATCCAAGTCCTTACCGAAAAGGTCCAAGTCAATGGAAAAATCAGAGTCACGCTCACCTCCAAAGCAGACTGGCTCGGGAGCAAAATCCAGACCACATGGACGACACTGTGATTCCATCGCAAGATCCCCATGCAAGTCTCCCAGAGGGTACACCAGCTCCAGAACCAAGACACAGACAACAAAGCATTCTCACTTTCCATCGCATTCCAGATCACGGGGTTACCATCATAAAAATAGTTGGTGAACAGCCGCTTCCAGAAGAGCCACCGAGCTCCGCTATGAGTTATTAGACCTCATTGTGGTTAAAATTCCTCAAGGCTTATAGAAATGGGAACTGGTGTTAGTTACCTTGGCCATGTGGAAGGAATACAATCGCCCTAGCTTTGACTAATAAGTATTTGATCTCAATTTAAGGGCTCACCCACAAGTCACCATGGCCACCACTGTGTAGGCTGTACTTGGTTCATGTTGTAGCAAGGGAGTACTTCCCAAAGGAAAGAGGCAAGATGAAACCAGTATAAAAATTCTACTTAGATATGAAATACTATCAATAATATTCTTTACAAAAGTATTTTTTACTCAAACACTTTTCACATAAAAAGTAATTGTGATTATATGTAATTGCATATAATCACCAACTTAAACTGTTTGACACCTGTGTCTTGTGACTTCTGTTTAAGCTTGGGCCAATTCTTGGTAGGCATTAGTTCAAATTACAGCATTCTGAAATCTCAAAAGATAAAATTTATATAGATTCTGCAGCGGTTCAAAAGATAGTTAAAAGATGTTTAAAAGATAAAGAACCTTTCATTGTTTTTGAATACAGCAGCATAGACCAGTTGGCATGAATTGATATCGATGTTTGCTTAAAATACGAAAACAAAGCTGGGTATGATGGCACATGCCTGCAATCCCAGTGCTTGGGAGATGAGGTCGGAGGGTCAAAACCAGCATGGACTGGGCTACACGAGACCCTGTCTAGAAACAAATAAACAGATGCTTTTTAAAAAAAGCAAAACCATTTTAGAAGTACTAGATTTTGAATGGTTTGAGACTACTCTAAAAATTATGGTGTGGAACACTCAGAATCCACAAATACTCATATTAAGCCTTACATAGTTGAAGTACAGTACATTTTGTATAAATTCATATTTATACCATTATTTCTATATAGCTATTTTCATCTGCATTTTTCTTTTTAGAGCTCTAGTTCAATATCCTAATTATATACAAAGTCTTTTTAAAGAAAAGAATTAAACACATAGTACATTATATTAAGAAATGCTAGCTAATGAGATGGCTCGATGAGTAAATCCACTCACCATCCACACCTGGCCATCCAAGTACAAGCTGGGCAACTTGAGTTCAGTTTCTGAACCCACTCAAAAGTGGAAGAGAACTGGCTCCTGCAAACTGTCTCTGACTTCCACACTGTGCTATGGCCTGTGTGTGCACGCACACACACACACACATGTATGCAAAAACTTTAAGTTCAAAACTATACCTTCAAACCAGACATGTAGTACATGTACATGCCTGCCATCCTAGGACTCGGGAAGCCAAGGCAGGGCCGAGGCAGGAACTTGAGACCAGCCTGGGAAACACTAAGATCCATCACACACAGACACACACACACATATACACACACACACAGAGAAAGAAAAAGGTCTTCATAAAAACAGCTTTTAGGTGAGGCATTTGACTTTTACATTATCTACTCTACATTTAAAAAACCAAATGACTTTGTTGACAGTTACTGCTTTTGTAGTTGTTATTACTTAGAATTTCTTTTACCATGTCATTGAGGTTTACATTTCAGAGAGTTTTGGTAGATTTGTGATAAAATGGTTTGCATCTGATTGTCAGAGGAGATATGTTTACAGATTAGCTTTGTTGAATCACATTCAGCCCTTACAGCTAATATGTATACCTGGAAAACCTAAGAAACCTGTCTTACATTTTCAGTATTTGGAGCTGTGTTACTTCTATTAATTTCCAATATGGAGTTCCATAATCTTTGCATTTTAAATCCTTTATATAAGAAAAACTTTACAAAATAATTTGTACATTGGTGATATTTGGAGAAGTAACACAAATTAATGTATATTATACTCTCTGGATATATTTTGTCTATTTAACCATAGCAACATTTATTTATTTCAAAACTTCACTCTGATGTTCCTCTGTAATAAAGCAATTATAAAAGCCTGGGAGACTGTTGAAAGCTTGAGGAGTTTGAAGTTATCCTGACCCATGCATATGTATACGCCATCCTCTTCAATACTGGCACATGTAATGCCTTGGCTTCCTCAATCCAGCACCACAGGGGTGGGAGCAGGGAACCGAGGAATTCACTGTACTTCTACGCTGTCTTTACCCTCACAGATCATTTTATCAAGGGACCATTACCTCAAGGGTGCATGACTTTTCTTGGGGAAACTTGAGCAAACTTGTAGTCACCCCAGAAAGATTGCTAACAACAGTCCATCCCAGTCTAGGTTGGGGAGCTGATGAGGAGAAGTAGGCTTACAGAACCAGGGGCAGCTTACAGGCTGTGGAAGAAAAGCCTCCCCAGCAACTGTTTCTGTGTCCTATGGGCTGTCTCATGAGGCTTCCTCCCCTTTCTCCAGGGAGTGCTAATGAGCCCAGTCTTATGAGGGTTCTCTGAAGTTACCATGCCTGCTCTGATTCCCACCTGGCAATGGCCATGTCATGCCCAGACAACAGCATTCTGTAACACTTAGAAAAAAGTTAATACAATCCTGAACATACTTAAATTTTCCACTTATGTTTGACTTGGTTTTCCAGTATAATACTGTTAATCCCAAAGATCCAAGGAGAAAGTTCATTGACCCGAATCATCATGGCCAAATTAATTAAAGCAAGCTTTTTTATCCATGTACACAGGCTGTTTCCCGCCAAAGTAGAGGTTCAAGAGATGAGCGTTGGATATGAAGCAGTCAAGGATTTTATAGCTCAGAGGTAGGGAGCTTCCAAATGGGTGATTTGGCAGGCAAATAGGTGGGGTCAGAGATGCAGAACGTAAGCATAATGAGTTAGTCATAATGACCTCCTGAAAAAGATACATGGTTGCAAGGTGGTCATAACAAGGGTGTCATAACCACAACTTTGTCATAGGTGGTCATATAACCTTTTGAAACAAAAGCATGGTTGTCATTTTCTGAAACAGGTGGTACAGAACCATTGGTAGTTAAGGTTACAGGAGGGGCAGAATCCAATCCTTGAGAAACAGAGGTTTAATCATAAACAGGAATAAACTTAGTTTGTCTTTACTGTAAAATGGTTTTTAAGCCCCAAGATGGAGACAGACTGGTTCATTATGCAGTACCTAATGCTGACGAGGACAGTGTTCAGTTTGAATGAAATGTGGCTTAAATTTTTTTTATTTAAAATTTTTATTATATGTATGGGTGCTTTGCCTGCATGTATGTCTGTGCATTGCATGTGTGCCAGGTGCCCCAGGGAGGCCAGAATAGGGCATCAAATCCCTGGAACTGGAGTTATATATGGTTGTGGGTCACCATGTGGGTGCTGGGAATTGAACCTGAGTTCCCAAGAAGAGCATTTCAGTGCTGTTAACCACTGAACCACCTCTCTAGCATCTTAAATTAGATATTTTTTTAAGACCTAGGATTTGTTTTGGCTCACAGTTAAAGACACAATCCATCATGGTGGGGAAATCATATCAGCAGATGCAGAAAGCAATGAATAAATGCTTGTGCTCAGTTTCCTCCTTTTTATAGAGTCTGAAACCCAAGCCCAGGGGATGGTCCCACCCACTTTTCCTGTTGGTCTTGGTCTTATTTAGAGTTACTAGTGCTGTGACAAACACCATGACCAAGGCAGCTTTTTATTTCTGGCATGGGGGGTGGGAGTGGTTTTATGAGAAAGGGCTACTTTCTGTAACCCTGCTTATCCTGGAACTCATTCTGTAGACCAGGCTGGCCTTGAATTTGGAAATCCAACTGCCTCTGCCTCCCAAGTGCTGGGATTAAAGTCATGCGCCACCACCACCTGGCTTTGGCTTAGACTTTTGAAACCTTCAAGCTCACCTATAGTGACACAACTCCAGAAAGTGGGGGAGGAAAAGGTTTGTTCAGCTTACACTTCCATATTGCTGTCACCACCAAAGGAAGTCAGGGCAGGAACTCAGACAGGGCTAACCCTGCAGGCAGTGCCTGATATAGGGGACATGAAGGGGTGCTGCTTACTGGCTTGCTTACATGACTTGTTCGGTCTTCTTTCTTAAAGAACCCAGAATCACCAGACCAGGGAGGGCATCACTCACAATGGGTTATGTCCTCCCCATTGATCACTAATTGAGAAATGCCTTACAGCTGGATCTCATGGAGGCATTTCCTCAGCTGAAGCTCCTCCCTCCTCCCTCTCTGATGACGCTAGTTTGTGTAATCCAACCAGTACAGCCACACCTCCTAATCCTTCCGAAATAGTCCACCAGTTGGGAACCAAACATTCAAACATATGAGCCTTTGGGGGCCATTCTCATTCAAACCACTCCCTAACCCCTATAGACTCTTGCTATATCATAATACAAATTGTATTTAGTTCAACTTCAAAAGTCCCCATAGTCCTTCCTAGTCTCAACACTGTTTAAAAGTCCAAAATCTCTTCTGAGACTCAAAGCATTCTCATAATTATAAACCCCTATAAAATCAAAAAGCAGATTATATACTCCCAACATAGATCATATATTATCATTCTAAAAGGGAGGAAGGGTGCATAATGAGAAAACGCTGAACCGAAGCAAGACTGAAAACCAGCAGGCAAACGCCAAATCCCACGTGTCTATGCCAATGTCAAAGGGTTTATTAGATGGCTCTTTGTGTTTCCATTCCTTCCAGCTTTGCTGGCTACAACACACTTCTCTCTTGGACTGGTTCCATAGTCTTCCTGCCTCCATCTGTTCAACACACCACATGGGTCAGATGGAAGCTCCCAGCTACTTCTCCAGCATCATGTCTGTCTGCTTGCCACCACGATACCTACCCCCATTTAAATGATTTCTTTTGAAAGCTGTCTTTTAAAAGATGGTGTTTTCATCACATAATAGTAACTCTACCTAGGACAGAAGTTGATTCCCAGAGTGATGGCTCACCCTGAGGGTACCTGCACTCCCTGAAGCTCTGGGCTTTTCTTTAAATTTCTCATCTACTTGAGCACAAGATTTGACTCCAGCGTTACATTTCCTGGTGTTATTTTTTACTTAAAACCTTGCATTTTGTATCTTTTTGCCCTACTTACGCTCTTCATTGTAATCTGCACAAGTGTGATCACTAATAGCCACAGGACATTGTCAATGCCAGACTGTCTGCAAGACAGTTGTGTGATAGTTTGATTGTGTTCTGACAAAATTAAGCATGCTTGGAGTCAGAAGGCCAAGCTAGCCACTAGCTGACCATAGAGGTTTAGAGGACTATGGACAGAGAGGAGACAGGAAATAGTAAGGTGGGCTGAGAGAGGGTCTCAGCCTCTTTGGGATGGAGGAACTGGAGAGGTGGAAAGAGATTGTGGCTGCTCCCCTGCTTCTCTGATCTTTCAGGATTTTACCCTGATATCTGACTCCCGATTTTTTATTGATAAAGATTAATTAGATTTATGCTTCATCTGGCATCCAACTTTTTGAGGCATGAATTCATGAGCTAGCCACTTGCCCTTGGCTTTGCAGCTGCTGGCATCCACCTGAGCTGCACCCACTGCTGCCAGCTGGCGTTTCCTTTTCTTCCCCTCTGAGTCTGGGATTGTTCTATTGAGGCCTCTCTACAGCAATCACCACAAGCTCCAAACTCCGCAGGCATCTGGACTCCAGACACCGCCTGAGTGAGCCCCTCCCCCTGGCCAGCTCTGCCTCCTGGCAGCTCTGTGCTTTCACTCCCTGCCGCTTTCACGGGTTCCCAGGTCCACCTTTCAGATGTCTGGCTCTTTGGTTCCTTTCCCTCATGGGTTGTGGGCTTCTCCCGGACCCCCACCTCGGTTTCTAACACGGGATCAGTGACAGCTGTCCTCAGCCAGGCTGCGCACCACCTGTGTTCTCCACCCAGAAGTCCTGCACGACAGAGAGCCTCACACTTCACCATCATTGTTAACACATAGGCTGAGACAGCTAGGACGTTTTAAAACGGGGAGGCAAGAGTTTTTTCCCCCACATTAAAAATAGGAAACAATATTACGATGGAGGGAGTTAGGTCTCTGTATGATTCCACAATGGATGGTTTAAAATCGGAACAGTTAAATGAGGGGATAATTAACTAAGCTGTGATTTACATAATGTTAATTATAATCATTATCAGTTTGGCAATTCTTGTTTTAGTCCTAAAAAAGTTGGTTGATATCAATGCCAAATATTAGAAATTGACTGATAATATGCAAGCCCTACAACTATTCACAAAAGAAAATAATGCAATTTTGACTGATAAGTTACAAGTCTTAGAAAACTTATTAAAACAGATGATAAAGATATTCAGACAAAGACAGAAGAATTTAAGGGAGAACCAACCTCATTATTACACTATAAAATTATAAAGGAACAGCCCAAGGTTATCAAAAAAATCCAACCCTAATTTATCCAGTCACCATACAGGAACAACCACCAAATGACAGGTTTTGCCAAGGCTATGTAAGAGCAGACTGGATTCCTGTGAAAATGTTAGATTTGAGAAGACTTAAGGAAGTGATAGTCTCATATGGTATGCATTTACCTTTTGTGAAGCAAATGTTAAATTCATGGTCAACTAGTATCAGAATTATCCCACAAGACTGGAAAGGTTTGGTTCCAGCATTATTGGAACCTGGTCTGCAATTACAGTAATGGACCTGGTGGAAATATAAGGTGTGGACTTTTGAACAACAAAGTAGGACTAGAGGCATTGAAATTTCCCAAGACTGACTTCTCGGAGAGGGTGATTATGCTGCTGTATGAAGACTGTCTATATATGATAGCCACATCTTGGCTCTATGGCATGCAGCAGCTTTGAATGCTTGGGACAGAGTAGAACAAGTCAGAAAGAGAACTGAGTCATTTACTAAAGTTATAAAGGGCCCAAAAGAAACCACTGATTTTTACAAAGATTGACTTCATAGTCAATAGAATATAGAATGATACCATAGAATCATAGAATGATACCAAACCCAGAAGCTAGACAAATACTAATTGAATCTTTGGCTTTTGAAAATGCTAATTAACATTGCAAAAGAGTAATTAGGCCTTTAAGGGCAAGATCAGCACCCATATAGGAATGGATCTGAGATATAGTTAATATTGAATGTCATAACCATGATGATAATTGGATAAGAGAGGTGATTTCCAAAGACTTGAAGAAAAATCAAAATGTCAGATATTTTAATTGTGGTAAACAATGTCACCTAAAAAGGGATTGTAGGCAGGACATTACTAGAAACAATGTTTTTTCTAGAAAAAAATCTAAACAGAAGGCTTTTGCCTTCTGGAGTATGCAAAAAGTACAGCAAAGGCCTGCATTGAACCAATGAATGCAGATCAACAATGGACATACAATCTCAGAAACAAACCATAAACTAATGTATGTTCCTGAAAACATTAAAAGGTATTATAAAGAACAGTCACTGACCATTCAGTTGGTACATAAGCAGGACACAACAGCTGCTGATTTTTCAAAGGTACCAACAGTCCTACCTTTAAAATGGTCAATGGACAAACCTGTATGTGCTAAACAATGGCCTTTGACATCAGAAAAATTACAGGCTTTAGAACAGCTGTCATAGGAGCAGACAAATGCTCAACATATTGAAGAATCAACCAGTCCTTGGAATTCTCCTATATTTGTCATTAAAAAGAAATCTGAAAAATGGGTAATGTTAGTGAATGTGAGAGCCATAAATAAAGTAATTCAGCTGATGGGCTCTCTATAGCCTGGAATTCCTCTGCCTTCTCTATTACCTAAAATATGGTCCATTATAGTGATTGACTTAGATGACTGCTTCTTCACTATACCTTTACAAGAACAAGACAGGGAAAGATTTGCCTTCACAGTGCCTACTTATAATAATTCTCAGTCTACTAAAATATAGCACTGGAAGGTTCTCCCACAAGAGATGTTAAGCAACTTCACCCTGTGCCATTATTTTGTATAACAGCAGTTGGAAATGATTCATAAACAGCTTCCTCAATCTATAATTTACCATTATATAGACAATATCTTACTTGTAGATACCTTAGAGAAAATGTTGAAGAAGTAAAAAAAATTCGCCTAGTTGGGGATTACAAATTGCTCTTGAAAAAATACAGAGGAGATTCTAATACCTAGGCTATAAGATAGGTTTACAAAAAAAACCAAAAAAACCAACAGAAATTACAAATCAGGAGAGATCAATTGTGAACTCTTTAATGATTTTCAAAAATTGCTGGGAGATATTAACTGACTACAGCCCACAAATGTATTGACAACTTAAGAACTAACTAACTTACTTCAAACCTTATAACATGATAAGGACTTAAATTGTCTGAAAATGATCAGCTGAGGGTAAGAGAGAATTGGCTTTGGTACAAGAGAAATTACAGGATGAACATGTGGATCATTTGGATCTAGAACTTAATTACATTCTGGTTATTTTACCTTCTATGCATTTTTCTACAGGAATTTTAATGCAGAGAAAAGATAATATCTTAATATCTTACCACTCAGAGTAAAAAAATAAGACGTATGTAGAAAAGGTTTCTGAGCTGATTCTAAAAGGAAAATTGAGGCTTTGTCAATTAGCAGGAAACACCCAGCAAAAAATGTAGTACCTTTTAATAATGCTGAAATGTTCTCTTTATGGACAGAAAATGAACATGGGCAAAGAGTTTGTAGCAATTTTTAGGAGAGACTAACAACAATTATCCCAAAAGCAAGAAAACTCAGTTTATAAAGAGAATTAACTGGATCCTTCCTCACATTGTATGGGGAAGGCCAATTTCTGGAGCCCCTACATTCTATACTGATGCAAACAAATCAGAAAAGGAAGGTTGTAAATTAGTAAATTTAAGTAAAATGGCTCAAAGTTCTTACAATTCTGTTCAAAAGTCAGAATTATATTTTATTCTCATGTTATTATTAGATTTTCCAGAACCTCTTAGTATAGTTACTGATTCTCAATATACAGAAAGAGTTGTTTTACATGTTGAAACTGCTGAATTTATTCCAGAAGATTCAGAATTGACCTTGTTATTTGTTTAATTAAAAGAAATAATCAGAAATAGAAATCAACCCTGATATATAGTACGTATCAGATCCCATATGGGCCTTCTAGCACAAGATAATGATGAAATTGATCAATTATTGGTAGGAAGTGTGCTAGAAGCCTCAGAATTTCATAAGAAACACCTTGTCAAGGAAATAATAAGGAAATATCCTACTTATTCTTTGTATAACAAAACTCCACTACCTGCAGGAAGTAACCCAAAGAAATTAAATTTTCAAATGGATATATTTCATTTTGCAGAGTTTGGAAAATTAAAATATGTACACACACCATAGATACATATTCAGGATTTGAGTTGATTCTGTAATCACACATTTGTTAGAAGTTATGACCACTATGGGAATTAAGACTGATAATGCTTCAGCATATGTCCCTAGTAAAATGAAACAGGTTTGGTTTTTTTGCGTATTACAATATAAAGCATATTAAATGTATACCCCACAATCCTACAGGGAAAGCAGTATCTAATTGAACTCTAAAAGATATGCTTAATAAACAGAAAGGGGTAATAAAGATCCCCCCCCCGAGATAGTGTTGTTTCTGCGGCTGTGAGAAGTAAACCGCAGAACTGACAAACCCACGTAGAAATTTATTAGGGAAGGGCAGGGATAAGGCGAAGGAAATGCAGTTGACCAGAAGTCACCGAGACTCCTCACTACTGCCCTGGGCGGCCATTGGCCAGGGTCACCTCTTGATAGCGCAGGCAGTCCTCCTCGGTGAGGGCCTATCCGGATGGGCGGCAACTGCTCACCGCGTGATCTGCTCCTGGGACTGTGTGTGTGTGTGTGTGTGTGTGTGTGTGTGTGNGCGCGCGCGATCTCCCCCGAGGGCGGGGGAGCAGCGGCTGCCGAACTGGGTTACTGGTGTGCATCTCGCGACTGTACCACCAGTGTGAAACCTGCAGTGTTACTGGTGAGCTGCCGCTAGCTGCTGGTGTGCTGCCACTGTGGCCCCGGTGTGCATCTACTGTACTGTTGGTGGCCACTTTTCTGTGCCACTGGTGCGCATCTTCCTCTGTGCCCCTAGTGACCGTCTTGCTGCTGTGCTACGAGCAGCCATGGGAAAATGCCAGCGGCTCTGAGCACACTGTGGCCCAATGGGCAGCCTCATTAACGCCCAAGGCGGCTCCAGCTGGAGGAGCCTAGCAGAGGGACCTAGCAGTCTCTGGCTTCAATGCACAGAAACTGTGGGGGGGGTCGGCAGAGGGAGGAGGGGAGGCGGGGAGGGGGACGACAACAAGAGCACTGCGCAGGACCAATGCGGCCACTGCAGTCAGCTAGGGCCAGTCCAATGCAGGAATCCTAACAGATTGCACAATACTTTATTCACTTTAAATTTTCTAAATGCTCTCATGAGAAACTGCTGCAGAGAGACATTGGATAATAGAAAAAAAAAACTGTTGAATTAAATCAGCCTGTAGACTTTAAAGATGTGTTGACCTCAGAATGGAAACCAGGATAAGTGTTATGCTGGGGAAAAGGTTTTACTTTTGTTTCCACAGGAGAAGAAAAGCTACGGAGGCCATCAAAATTGAAAAAAGATTAGATTCAAGCAAGAGAGACCTCTTGATTAGAAGAGGAGATAGTTCATCAAATGGCATTGTTGTATGACATTTTGTATTCTAACAAAGCTTGCCTGAAGATCAGAGAACAGAGCCACTAGTTAACCATAGAGACCGGGCAGGGGTGGCACACACCTTTTATTCCAGCACCTGGGAGGAGGGTGCAGGAAGATGCGAAGTTAAAGGCCACCCTGGGCTACGTGAGATTGAACCAGTCTGAAAGAGAAACAGAGCCAACAGATGGGAAGTGGCTTTAATCCCATAATTAGGGAGGTGACAACAGGAATATAAAGTGGGTTAGACAGGATCTTGCCCCATTCAGTCGAGTCCAGATGCAGTTATTGGCTATTCAAACATTGCTTTGGGCCCGATCTGTTCCTATTTACGTAAGGCATTTGCTGTCTCATACTGACCTTCCTGGTACCTTGAGCGAGGGGAATGCATTGGCTGATCAGCTTACCCGCCAAATTTGTGCAGTGAGTCAAGAATCTTATGAAGCTGCAGAAAAAGCTCATAATC
>LOJH01016559.1:0-22764 GCA_001685095.1 Ellobius talpinus
CAATCAGTTTATAATTAATACAGACACTCTGTGTGATTTTCTCTGGAACTAAATGGCTGGGGTACCGGGCAGGACAGAAACCCCAAGAAGCCTGGCCCTCATGTTACATACTCTTCTTATTCTTTTGCATAATAAAACTTATTACTTGGTCAATATATCTTCCAACTCACTGTTACTATGCAAGTATATGAGAACAGAGATGGTGTTGGTCTTATCCATCAAGCAAAATACTAGGCACATTATGAATATCTATTACAAATTAATTTTACAAAAATGTGTATAGCATCATTCATAATGTATCAAAGTACTTAGTAATATCCTCTGTTAAGTTGATAAACAAACATGATATATACATACAATGGGATATTTTTTGGCCACAATAAAGAGTGAAATATTCATTCATTATAAAGCATGAATAAATTCTGAAAACTGGACAAAGGAAAGAAATGCATCTCCAAAGACCACACATTGTATGATTAATTAGTTTTGTAAGAAATGCTTGGTATAGGTCAATCCATAGGAGTAGAGTGTAGGTTTGTGTATTGGGCTGTGAAGGTAGAGCAGGAAGAAACTGCCAAAAAAATATGGGGTTACTTTTTGGAGAGATGTAAAAGTTCTAAAAAATTTCATAGTGGTGTTAGAAGTACATTTTTTTTCATTATCATATGAAAATCCCTATTGTAGACTTTAAATGTTAATATACATGAATCTTATCCTCATTGATCTGTCAAAGACTGAAAAGTCTTTCAACTGCTATTGAAAAAAAGGTGAAACTGATAGTGCATCCTTACTTTGCATATACTAATTTAATGGATTTTCTTTTACTCTTTTCATAACTAACTGAGAAAGACAATGTATTATCTTCTATTTTGAAAACATCTTTTAAAAATTAAGTAATTCAGGTACCTCACTTTGTTACTGGACACTTTGGAGTGTCCCTCTGTGGTTGCCAGGTAATATCAGGAAAATGAGTGTCTCTTCTTGTTGTTCTTTGTCTCATTAAGAAAGGCTTTGTGAACAGACTTCAGTGGAAGCTGGCCGACAATTTTATAGGTGCTAGCAAGAATAATTCTAAAGAAGACAAGCTGCAATGTTGGCAGCTGCCAAGTGAAGGGATGTGGAGACGAGAAAGAGAAAAGGCCATGTTATTGGCGTTAGGCCAGAACGGAAATCAATCAGTCATATGGAATACAAGCAGTCACATGGTGGAGAAGGGAGCTTTAGAGAAAATGTAAAGTCCCAAAGTTTTAGGGAAAGCAACTCAGAGAGGAGCTAGAAGAAAAGAAAATGTTAGATTTTTCTAATAAATTCAGAAAAGCTGGCAGGCTTATGAAGATGCATGTCTGTGGACCAGTAACTAGGAGTTGGGGGTTCTGGGAAGAAAAATACATTATATGAATTAAAGGGATAGTTAGTTCACCAACTCTTTAGAGTGGCTTAAGGTGCACCCTGTTTCCTAGGGTTGTTCTCTTGGCTAGGTGTTTGAGTCAGACCAATGGGAATATTAGGTTCGCACTTATGCCAGAGATTCTATTTTCTTCACCAGGAGTTTTCCTTTTCTGGGCCTTTCTTGCTACTCTAATAACTTCAAGTATGAGAAAATGGAAGCTTAGTGGACAAGTCACTCTAAGATCTGGAAATAAATTAATGACCTTATCAACACAAAAACCTTTGTCCACGAAGTCTCATTTCAGAGTTTTTCCATTATACCCAGTCATGTCAGTCTTCTCATGAATTTTACCAGGAAGTCTCCACAACTTCTGTTTACAAATTATTGTTTAACCCTGTCTGAAGCATAGGCTAGGAAACAGTTTCTATTAAAAAGGGATTTAAATAGTTCAGTAACTCAAATAATCTCTTCAACTACTATTGACAAGTACTTTTTAATAAAGTATGATGGACATTTTCTGAATTTTCCTCCACTTGTCAGAATCAGCCTGTCTAAAGTAAAAGTGTATGGAAAGGTGTCTTGTTTGCAGAGTGTAGTGGCTTCTGCCCTTGTTGGTGATACCCTGCCCCATAAAGTTGATATTAATCATGCTAATCATACATGAACTATGAAGTTGAGATGAAAAAATTTAAAGTTCACTACCTCTTAACAAACTATATTCTAATAAATTATTATGGCAGAATGCATTTAACTTTCTCAACTGAATTTCACCCCAAGACCCAGTCAAATAACATCCATTTGTAGAATGGAGAAAACAATGGCAACATTTCACACAGATGAGTAATTATCTGCCTGGAAAAAATTTTTTCAAGTTTCTTGATCTACTAATGGTATTAGAATAGCATGGGCGGTTCCCAGGGAAAGTAATGAGTACCCCTACATTGACAGTCTTCAGAAAAATATTTCTGACTCCTAATTAACTTATGAAGTTTCCTTGGGCATTTTTAGATGTTGTTTTGAAACTGAGAATGAAGGAAGGAAATTATATGGTAGACACCAAATGCACTCTTTCGGAATATCTCTTTAGATGACATAAATTAATGGCTGGTCTCATTTTTCATGCTTCCATGCATGAAAAGAAAGCAATTAAGACAGTAATGCTATTTAACTATTATAAGAGGAATTCTGATAGTGCTGTACTTTACTGAGACACATCCTAGGCCAATGAACTAATTCAACCTCTGCCAACTCAAACTGTTCAAATTTGAATGATTTTGGCCCCAAATCTCACTATCTCTGTGCGCTTTTATGGGAGAGTACCTTTCCTAAAGCATGAGTGAGTAATTCTATAACCCGTAAGCCTGGGACAAGTTAAATTAGTCTACAGACTTTTAACTAAAGGAGTACTTGCTTCTAGGAAAACCATTAATTTTGTTTAAAGTGAGTATATTGAGACCCTTGGGAATTTTCCAACTTTTGTTTTATTTGTTTTTATTCACAGAGCCTTGCTTAAAGAAAAGAATGGTGGTTGATTACATATTTTCCCTATTGTACATTTTTCTGCAAAAACTGTGACAAAGCCATTCTACTGCTCATAGATTTACCAAATAATTAAATGTCTGAGGAACACCTTTGGGAAACATTTCTCTCTTTTTTCCCAGGGATCAAGTTTCAGGTACTCTAGAGCTTGGATTATATCATGATCTGCATGAACAATGTAATTGTCAGTCAACTTCTGCATAACAACAGATGCAGGCATCCTCTCTGCATCCAAGGGAGAAATGAAAGAAATGTCTGCCTATGGTTTTCCATGTGCCCTCAAGGATGGAAAAATCCTTAAGGGAATTATACATGTTCAGTTGTCATTTTTATTTTTGAGAAAAGATCATGTTATCAAAACCTTATCCATCCTGGTTGCAGTTCTACATTAGAAGGGGCGTTTCAAAGATTTCTAGGCTTTAAAAATACACAAATATTAGAAAAAGTCATTGTGTATATATCTCACCTCTTATAAGTAAAGAAAAGTATCTTTGCAGCTAACTGTGCATCTATGATGACTGACATAAGGGCAAACATCTATAATTACATGAGGATGACACAAATCTCTCCTTACATATCACAACTCTATTATCAGTACATTCTCCATGGTCTCACTATCAGCAAACAGGAAACAAGGCAATCTGCATGAAATGAGCTTAGCTATCACCCTGGAGAGTTTCATTAGGGACAGTAGTGATGCTATTATATATTACTATTGGGTATTATTCTGAATAACTCATGCTAAGTGAAAATGACATTCTTCTACTCTCTCTCAATTCTTACACCACATATAACTACATTATGAGGATTTGGGTATCCCTTTACTGAAGTGTGACTAATTACAACTCTGTATGTCCAGAGTGGTTGGTGAACAGACACCTAAATGTGGAAGAGTATAGAAAAATAATAACTTTGTTACTCATGAGTATGTTACCTAAGTGCCCATGTATAGCAAAATATTGTTGACTGAACTGACACTTTTCCAGAAATGTATTCCTATTTACTCTGCCTCTGATTAAGAAATTACACTTTGACTAAATGGCACCTTGCTTTAAATGCTACCTATTACTTTTATATTCCTACCTGTATTGGTTACTTTTTAAATACTTGTATAAGACAACATGACCAATATTGAAGAAAGGGAAGGGTTTTCCCTTTGTTATTTATGCAGATCCTTTTACTTCTTACCATACTTCAGGTTTGAGGGATGGTTACAAATATTTTTTGTTTGTTTATACTTTCTTGATAATTGTGGTGTATGTGAATATATAGTTAATAAAGTACACAGTGAAGAGGGCTTTAGAAGAAGACACACATAAACTAAATTTTATCACTAGTACTTACTGGTTACCTGATCTTGGGCATATTCTTTAATTTCTCTGAGATTCATTTTCTTTTTGGGGGAAGCTAGTGCAATGGATTAAATGTGTATCCCCTTCATTCATATGTTGAAATCTTAACATCTAAGGTGATGGCCTTGAGGGTAGGTTGTAAGTAGGTCATCATAATCATATTGATGAGTAATCCCCATCAAAAGGATTATTACCCTTAAAAAATACACTCCATAGAATCAACTTTTTTACCAAATGAAGATATTGAGAGAAGATAGATATATATCTTTAGGGGGTTATAACTCAGCAGAAGCTGTTTTTTAGCAGCATTATATTTGACTTGTTTCTTTTCCTTGGAAGCTACCCAGTTCTGTTATATGTTGTTTTGTTATAGCACCCTTAGCAGATGTTGTTACTGGAAGTGATGTTAGCATTGTAACAAATACCTAGAAACATGGAAGTGCTTATAGATCTAGATGATAGATAAAAGCAGAAGACTCTTGACATATATGCTGAGCAATATAATAAAGACAAAAACTGACATAGCCATCAATGGACCATTAAAGGCTATTCTGGTGAGGGTGAAGAAATGTGAAGAAAGTGCCCTAACAATCTTAGAGCATATTTCATATGCTAGTCAGAGTATTGACTTAATTATGGAACCTAATGTATATTCTGATAAGATCTCAGATAGAAATGAATGACACGTTACTGGACAGTGGAAGAAAGTCCATCCTGCTATAATTTACATGCACACACACAGATTGATACACACATGCACACACATACAAACTGAAATGTATTTATGATTTAGTGTTTCATGGAAGGTATATTTTTGGAGTAATGGTATTGGGTATTTGCCTGTGGAGATAACTAAAAAGAATTTAGAAGAACAGCCAAGTTTTCCTTGGCTACGTGAAGTAAGAACTAAAAAAAGTAAATGAACTAAAGGTTAAATTGTTAAATTGAGAATAAACCTTAACTTTTGAAGAATAAGAGTCTATGTGGTAAACTAAAGGGAACGTGGGGGAAAAGAAAGCATGTTTAGTAAAAAAAACACAAAAAGTGTAACTTAAAGACTGTAACAATAAGGAAATAAATTAGCTATCCAAATAGAGATAGGATCTATTGTCCAAGAAAAAGGAATGGTAATTCCTGAATGTAATTAATAAATTAAGACCCCCCTGTTCTAATTACAGTGCCAGAATACAGGAGATCCAGCAAAGTTGAAGACATTACAGAAAGACCCTGTTATAACAGTATCAGAGAAACAATGTGGATGGTGCTGTAGCATGATTAATAAAAACCCAAAGACAGATAATGGGGTTCAACCTGAAGACCAGAAAAGCAAAAGAAGCCAAGCCACTAGAGAGCACTTACCGCCATGAAATCTTCAGATTATAAAGAGTGAGCTCTGGACTCATCCTGCCTTATATTCCTCTCTAGTGCTAGGATTAAAGGTGTGCACCACTACCAACTGGCCGCTATGTCCAACTAGTGTAACTACTGGGATAAAGGTGTGAGCCACACTGCCTTGCCTGTATGGATGGCTAGTGTGGCTGTTTTATATTCTGTTTTTCAGTCAAGCTGTATTTATTAAATTATAAATGAAATATCACTATATTTTCCATTTTTGTCTAAAATAAAAAAGAAACCTATAACTAATATAAGAAAAACTGTATATAATAAGTATACTAACTATATACAATGTATACAGGCAGTAAATACATCAACAATGTTTAGTCCATTTGTATTTTACAAATTCAGAGAAAATACTACGTATTTAGCCTATCTTGGTGAGTCCAAGTCCTATACCTAGTTTGATTTCTATTATAATTTGCTGTGTCATGTAAACAAGGAAAACTATAACTATTTAGTCTTAAACTACCTCAGAGACCCAAGAAAGAAATAATATTAACTGAGAAAGCAGGAAGTGTGAGAAAAAAAATTCCAAAAAAATGTGAGAAATGAAAGAAATACCTGGCTGCCTGGAGAGTGACCCAAAATTCCTCTGCAATGTATGGGCATCTATCTTCAGCCTACAGGCCTACACTATCTGACAGACTTTTCTATGATGTGGAGTTTTTGAAGGACTGTCCTGCCTTGTCTGGGATAGGTTTGGCAGTCACTCTCTTTTGTGTCCTCTTGTCCCATTAGGACAGCATACTGTCAGCAGTAGAAGGAAGGGCACTTTCTTGTCCAGTGTCTTAGTTCTCCCAAAAGAAAATAAACTCCATGTAGAGTTTCTTAGATGTCCATCATCTCTTCTGAAGTAGATTGGTGCTACCAGGCACAGACATGTCTCTTTGTCATTAAAAAAATGAACCAATGTTATTAAAACATCTGAAATGCCACATTCTGTGATCTCTGAAGTGTTTGAAGATGACTTGACTATTTAAAATGTATCTGTTTGACCTTGACAACATACCTATTGTGACTACAAGCTAGACTGTAATAGGTGACTTTTTATTTGTTTTTATTGCAAAGGATTTCCATACGGTAGAGAGACCATTGGCTGAGTCACCTTATTAGCAGCTCTTAGATCAGTCACCATTCTCCATTTTCTAGATTTCTTTTTAACAACAAATACAGGAGAATTGCAAAGGGTGGTTGATTCTTCAATATTCTGAATATCTAGTTCCACCTGTACCAGCTGTTCTAAAGCCTGTGGTTTCTCTCTTGTTAAAGGCCATTGCTTAACCCATTCAGTTTTGTCTATCAAACACTTTAAAAGTAGGGCTGTTGGCGCCTTTAAAATATCAGCAACTGTTGTGTCCTTTTCTTGTACAACCTGAGTGTTAGGTGACTGTTCTTTATAGAACATTCCAATATTTTTCCAAGAAACATATATTAATTTATAGTTTGTTTCTAAGATTGGTAAAATGTTAATCTGAGTATTGCATTGCTGTAATAAATCATACTTCCAAAAATTTATTGCTACATTTTTACTATTCCTCTCTGTCCTTCTGGCCCTATAAATTCAACCCACCTTATTCTCTGCTTTAACTGAGATAAAATTCTGATCCCTATAAACTGAACATATATATCTTGAAGAGGTAAATTTGGATGCCAATATTCTGATGAAATTATTGTTACATCTGTATCTTTATGTAGCAGACCTTCAATAACAATATCATTTTTTTAAATTTTGGTCTTTGTTCATTCATAAAAGTTTGCCAAAATACTTGCTTCATGGTTTCTTCTGAATTTTTTGTTCTCTCTTCAATAGCTCTTCTATTATCCAGAGCAGTATGGATTCTTGCAATAGGCATTAGGGTCTTCAATTTGTCTGGGAAGGAGCTTCCTCTATGATGGCAAGAAACAAATGAACTGGATTTGTCATATGGGCCTTCAAGAGGCCCCTCATGAAGTTTTCCTATGGCAAAAGATGACCTACATTCATTAGTCCAATGCTTGCCTTTGCTATCCCTTCTTCTTAACCAAAACTTGAGGGACATTCTAGATGGGTTATGCTTTGAAATATCATTGTTTCTAGGAACACCTCATCTACAATCCCTTTAAAGGTGACCTTGTTTGCCATAATTATAACATTTGAAAGTTGAATTTTTACTCAAGCCTCTGGAAATCATTTCTCCTATCTATGCATCATTATGGTCATGAGAGTAAATATTAATTGTATCTCAGATCCATTCCTCCAAAGATGTTAACCTTGTCTTTAACATCCTAATTATCCTTTTACATAGAGAATTGACATTTTCAAAAGTCAGAGATTCAATTATTATTTGCCTAGCTTCTGAATTTGATATCATTCTATTTACTGCTGTAGTCAATCTTTGTAAGAAATCCATAAAGACTTCCTGTATAATTTTATTAAATGACGCAATTTTCTTTCCTACTTCTCCAATTCTGTCCCAAGCATTTAAAGCTACTGTGCAGCATAAATGAAGGGTGTGGTCATCATATACAGCTTGCCTTTCTATAGTAGCATAGTCTCTTTCTCCAAGAATTTGATCTTGGGAGATTTCCCTACTTCTGGCTTTACTCCATTGTTCAATAATCTTAGCCTCTTCTCTGAGCTACATACACTATTGTAATTGTGGACCTGGCTCGATAACACCTTTTACTAATTCTTTCTAAACGTTAGGGATAATTCTATTGCAAACTGACCATGAGTTTAACATTTGCTCCACAAAAGTGAATGCATGCCATAAGAGACTATTGCTTCCTTGAATCTTCTTAAATCTAACATTGGCACAGGAGCCCAGTTAGCCATAACAGAACCTCTGCCATTTGGAAATTCCTGTAAGGTTACTGGATATATTAAGGTTAGTTGTTGAAAACCTTAGGCTATTCCTCTTTATTCTTATAATGCAATGCTGAAATTGGACCCCGATTAAATTCCTCTAAGTTTGAATATCTCTGTGATTTGTTTTATTAGGTTTTTCTAAGGCCTCTATCTTAGCACTCAAATTAACCACTTTTTAGTGATAAGACAAAAATGATAAAGCTGACATTATATAAATCCCATCTAAATTAGATATCCTCTCATTTAATCATTCCATTTTCAAACTGCCTAGCATGTTATCATACAGAAACACAAATCCTTCCATTGTAATGTTTTCCCCCATGTTTTAATGTGAGAAAAATCTATTTCTATTAAACAATTCCTCCCTTTAATAATCCCCAATTTTCTTACCAAATATACCATACCAATGATGTTGATGAAGATGTGAAGCTTATTGCCTATAAAAGCGTGACTGGATTTCAAAGCAGCTACCTAGCTTGGCAGCATCCTGAGAAGAGGGTTCATGGAGAGCCTGCAACCCTGGGTGTTGAGAGAGAGAAAGCCTAAAAAACACACAGGGGATTATTATCAAAAATCACGTGTGGTAGGGGGGCTGCCTGAAGGCAGAAGAAGCCAATCTAGGGCTGGTGAGATGGTGAGTTCTGTGGTATTTGGAACCCAGGTGCGTCTGGAGTTTGGGTGGCAGCTGGAAACTGTTTCAGAGTGGCAATAACAGGAAAATCCCAAACTCACTCAGAGGCTTGGGAAAAAAGAAAAGAAAGCCTATCCAGGTTGATTCCCCAAGTTTGATCCCCATGTGCAGCTCCGGCCTGGCTCAGTGGCTAAAAAGCCACAGACAAACAGCTTTTTTTGTGAATTCATACACCAAACTTCAGGTGTCAAATGTATATGGTGACATCACCATGACCCCAAATTTATAGAGTGATTGGTATGTATAATTCCAGCTCATGGGAGTCACAATACTATAACCCAGGTATAAAATAATTGCAATGGTAGCACCACACAAAATCTTAGGTATAGCACTGATTTTCTGAATAAACCATGCCTTGCATTGCTTTGTGAATGAGAACCCCTGCCCTAGTCTGAAGGGTAGGAACCCTACCCCAGTGTGTTGGGAATGCAGGAAGCTTTGACTTCCTGAGCATGGAGGGCATAGTATTGACTTAAAGATTACTCTTAAGTTTTAGAGTTTACCATTTTCTTGTTGAGATTCAGACTTGCTTAGGAACATCTAGAAATATGAACCTTAAATATGACACTACATGAGAAGTATCATATATAGTGCCTGGAACACAGCAGGAATCCATTGAGACACTGTAGGGGTCAAAATATAAAACTCTGCTAATGAGCCATGTGCTTCTGGGAAATTTGCTAAATTGATCTTGATTTCCACTGTTTGATCTAAAACGTGAAGAGGAGTTAGCTTGAACATTTGAAAAACAAAAAAAATTACAGAAATTATATATGAAGAGTCAAGCACATTGTAGCCACTTAGTATTCAGCAGATGTTATCATCATTCTTATATACTTACATAAGCAGATTTTTAAAATGTGACATGTAATTTTTTTCAGGGCAGATTGGCCCTTCTGTGTACAGTTGTCTTTCTTCTATATGACTTGGTAGACACACTGTTCATACATACCTGGTGAGACTAGAGAAGGTGTGAATTGGCATGGAGACAGTTGAGAGGCGTGTCTAAGATCCATGGAAAGTGTGATGGAATGCAAGAATCTCTGTAACCCATCTACAAAGTAGAAAAACCCCGTGAAAATATTTGAGATATGACTGAAGTTTGAAATACCATTTTTAATTCAAGTATACTTTTGAAGATTAAAAATTCTTGCCAAGAAAACTGTCCTAGTATAGAACTTATTTTTCCTAGGAAATAAAAGTTATAGAGTAAGGGTTTTCTTGCCTTTTATTGTCAAGCTCACAGAATAAATCCTATCTGGAGCCCCAGTTCTTCTTGGCCAACTTAACGTTGCTAACAAATGTACTCATAAGAAAATTTCAGTTTCTTTTAGGTCCTGAGAATAATTACCAAAATATTTCTGAAAGACTCTTTAAGTTATTTTTCTTTATTCTTGAGAATTTCATTCAGGCATCTAATAAAATATGATAGTATCTACTCCCCACTTCTGCTCCCTACTTCCTCCACATTCCTCTATCATACAGACCCACCTCCTGACTTCAGGTCATTTCTTTTGATAACCACCAAATCAACTTAATACTTCTTATACATATATGGGTGCACAGTAAATTCACTAGAGCATAGGGAATGTATAGTGACTCAATATTCTCACTAAAAATGATTCTCCTTCTACCACAACCATGAACCATCAATAACTCCTCAGTATAAGGTGGGTCCTGGAGATCATCTACCCTATTTATTCCAGGATTTGGGTGAACTTGATCTTATACTCTTGTACAGCAGTATAGATGCAAAGATTAATTATTTTTTCCATTAATATAAAATTGTTCAATTGTTTGTCAGAAACCAGTGGACTTGATTAAAGATGAGGTAGGAGACTAATGTGGTAGAGGGAGTGTAACAATATGTTTGAGGAGTTAGGATGTTTTGTAGGAGGTTCTCTTGCCATTTTATTAATATATTGATTCTAATAGAAGAGATATAATGCCCGGGGCTTATCCCAAAGGATGAGGAGGGAGAATCATTACTGTCTTTTCCAAACATGTGTAGTTAGGAACTCTGTACATGATGAGATTGACTCAGGCCTTGAGTCAGTAGTCTTTTATCTCAACCAGCTTTCACTGCTCCTAGGAATGATACAGTAACTCAACTACATTGCTGGAAAAAAAGAAGCCAGAGTCTGAGGTTTTAAGCTTGAAGGCTTAAGATGCTTAGTATCACTTCAATGCATGAAGTATAGTAATCCAATTCCTATCTTGCAGAACTATGTAGAATAAAGGCAGAAATAAACTGTTTTTTGGAATTGCTTTTTAATTCTTGCCTGACAGACTCAAAGTTCTTGTTTAGGTTCATAAATCTCAATGAATGTTTGAGCAGAAATTCCAAAGTCATGATTTAAGGAAAGTAAGTTCTCACACCATGATAGCAACCAGAATGTGTATCATGATTAATTCAGAAAATATTTGAATAAGAATTAACAGACAATTTTAATGGGATCTTTGGTAATCCAGAAGCAGAAAGCTGTAAAAGTGAGAAGTTTTTCTCTGTCAGGGTTGTTAGCCCCAACAGGTAAAGAAGGCAATATTGAAAATATCCTGTGGCCCTAGGACTGGTGAGATGAGAGGTAAAGAATACTATCTGACAGCTATTCTCCCTTGTTTTCATGTTGGCAGCAGCTGGTGGTAGCTCAGGACTGACTAATCCACTTAATACATTCACAAATATGCTTGCAAATTGAGGGCAGTTTGTGTTAGAATTAAATGATCTCCAAAGAGATGATTCATGTGAATTGTCTGAGCAGACCACCATTATATCTTCGCTACCTCAGCTCTGTGGGTATATTTTAGAATACTAAGTTATCCAAGTAAAGAAAAGGAAATAAAGAGCAAAAGATATCACAAAAGCCCCAAACCTCCATGGCCTTAAACGCAATGTTTATTGTTCTTCTGAAAAATATATTGCTCTTCATTTGTCCAGGTTTGATGTTTAAATGATAGCTGACTATTTCTGTTTGGGGAATGGCATGCACAGATAGCTATTTTCCTGTCAGCAGAGATGTGTGAGTATATTACGAAATGTCCATCATGTGCAAAAGCTCAAAACAGCATATGGTATACAACTCTAACAAAAAGAAAAAAATGGCAATGCATAGCCCACTGTGGTATTGGTTACCTTTAATTCCAGCTGAGTAAGAAGAATTGCAGGTTCAAGGCCAGCCTGGGCAACTGAAACTCTGCCTCGATAATTTAAAAAGTACTATGGTGTTGCTCAGTGGTAGATTACTTTTCTAACTTTCACAATACTCTAGATTTCATCCCACTTTCATTTCTGATAACTCACATGCATGGTCATGTGTGCATGTATACACACATGGAGTAGGGGAGGTAAGTGTGGGAAGGATATGAGGGAGGGAAAGAGAGAAATGACATGTAGGAACTAAAGTACATGTGTGATTCTGTTTTTTCTTTGCTGTCTAAAATTATGTAAATATAAGTTATGCTTTTGGCAAGCTAATAGTACATTGGATTTTAAAACTTGTTTCTTGGGAACATGTCATATATGAGTGGCAGTCTTAGAGAGATACCAGGGTCACTTCATCTGTTTCGTTTCATAGGACACACTGACCTGTGGTATAGCCAAGTTTTGAGCTATAAGTTCTCTCACAATTGACTTCTGGTGTGTTTTACAGAACTCAATAAATCAACTTGAACAATGTGTATCCCATTGAAGAGAACCTAGGCTGGGTTTAAAGGGAATGTGAATATAAGCAGGAAGAATTTAAGTTCAAATGCGTAAAGGAAACATATTTTGAGGGTAAAGGGAGTTATATGAAACCTTATTGCAAAGGAACAAGAAATTATCAGTCAACACACCTCCCTGTTTCTGGCATTCTGGAACCACACAGTTTGTCATTTCTGCTTCTTTCTAAACAGCGACATGACCCTAGATTCTGCAAAATGGCTTTCTGTCTGGCTCTTAATGTTTATTCTCCCATACCTCTAGCTCAGCAGGAGCTTTAGGTTGCTGAGGAATTTATTCTTGTCTTAAATATGTTTTTTTTTCATTTCTCTTTATTTGAATTTTGAAGGAAGTCAAATTGGCTTTTTCCAGGCAAAGATTAGCTCACTCCAAGTATGTTAACCCAGGCAGTCTTGGAGGACAAGGTGCAAACAAAATCTGTGCAGCTATGGTACACAAAGAATATACAACATGAGACTGAAGTTTAAGATAGAATAGTTAGCACTGCAGACAAATTGACCAGTGTATTAGAAAAGGCCATTATTGTAATGATAACGGTGATAAAGACTGACTATGGTAATTAAATGACTTTCGTAATTGAAGCAGCTACATTTATGGCACTCTCTTCAGGCATATTGTATAAACTGATTTAGTCTTGAGAATCAAGCATAACAGAGATATTGTATTTTTTTCAGTTTTTACTGAGAAGAAAATTTAGCCTTAGACCTGTCTATGGTCTCATGTCTCTTAAGTGTTTAGTTGAGCCTTAAACTAGACAGTCTGACACTAGAGGCTGTGTTGCTTATTCTGACACTGTCACAGTAGATCTGTGATCTGTGGTAAGACATATTAATGATGAAAAAGGAAAGTTCACTTAAATTAGAAAATCCTTTATAAGCATGTCCTAGACACTTACATTAAGACCCTCCAATGTCCTCACATAGGAAGAAAGGGCATAAAGACTTCAAGAAATATATGTGTCTCTATGTAGGTGAAAAAGAGTTACTCTCTCATTTGAATTATTCTAGCAATTTCAAGTAAATGAAGTAACCTTTAAATATTTGTCATTAGAGCATTATCTGTTTATCTCTCTGCCTTAATATTTATTTGAGTTCAAATTAAATATGCCTTTGGCAAAGAGCAAGAGCAAGATCCTTTGGAGTAGGAAGCATGGCTGGTATGTATGTGATGTTACTGCTCTCTTCCCAAGTCACCATTTTATTGCTCTTCTGGAAATCGAGTTAAATTACAACTGCTGATATATTGTGGACTGTGGATCTAAATTCTGGCTTTGACCAATTCAAGGGCTGTTTTCTTTTGGCAATATTTCACTTCCTGTTTTATCTGTGCTGTCACCTAAATTTAGCACTTAGACTATACTCCCCAA
This sequence comes from Ellobius talpinus, assembly GCA_001685095.1. NCBI lineage: Eukaryota > Metazoa > Chordata > Mammalia > Rodentia > Cricetidae > Ellobius > Ellobius talpinus. The sequence goes on from LOJH01016559.1 coordinate 14,306, forward strand.
TGTCTGCAGAAGTTTTAAATTATTTTCTAGTGATGCATACCATGTCCATGCAGAGTTTCATATGACAGATTTGGAGGAAAATCCTGGAGCTCTCAAAGTCCTTTTTCAATGAATTAGATTTTTAGCTCCCAAAGATTCGACTTTTGGATGGGTTGTAAGGTGATGTGTTTCCCACAAAACTGATTGAGTTTTCTCTGGGGTTTTGTGGCCCTGCTGTGCACTTTTACTAAATAGCAGACCAGTACTTTAAAAAAAAAGATGGGAGCTCTTTTTTTGAACCTCCAAACGTATGACAAACCTAGTCATTAAGACTTTTCCCTTCAATTTTAGGAATGATGGCCGTGGGAAATACTGAAATCTTGTTCTAAATTGAGTAATCTTGAGTAAGACATAAATTCAAATTCTCCACTTTAAAAAAAAATACGGGCTTCAAGAGTCAGCTGTAATTGGTAGAACAACCTGACCTATTAATCCATAGATAAAAATGATTCCATTAAAATGAAATTATAAATATTGAAGGTAGCATAAAACCAAATGAAGCACATCACAGAATTTGTGTGCAAATAAATTCACTGAATAAAATTCTTTAGTACATACAATGTCCATATGCTGTCTTGATAATGTTATAATTAAGTCAGAGAGACATGTCATTCTGGCCTTTTCCATCTGCTCTGTGATCTGTTCAGGGACCCAGTCTAACAGAATGACAGCTGACCTCAAAATGATACATTCTGCTAGTGCCCATTTGAGTGGAGCTGCTGGTCATGCTTATTTTGTCTTCATTTATACCGGGATACAAGTGAGTTTTCATTAAATCAATTAAATTAGAACATGCAGTTTTCTATTAAGTAGGTTTATTTAAACCACTGTTGTTGTATCTGGATTTTTTATTTCCACAAGCAATGGATTGTACTGAAGCATTTTTGTTCTGTTGTGTTTCATAAATTCAGGTTATACTGAAAAGAGAAAAGGATTGAGAATAGAAAAATAGAAATACCTCTGTCTTGTTCTTTTAATTGTTGGTATCTGATGAAAGCAAATCATTTAATACTTGGAACCTCAGGGTGTTGTGTATATAAGTAGCACATGCTAAAGACATGCAAAAATGGAACCAATATTTATGATACTAATTGATTTCATTTATTTTGCTTCCCTTGAGCATGCTTCACTCTCATGCCTGCCATTATCTTAATGTTGCTGTTTCCAATAACACTCAGAAAAGTCGTTTTAAAGGCAGGGGATCTAGAGCACAGATGTGCCAGGTGTAAAGGCTCTCATCGAGACCTTCAAATTGGCAAAAGGAAACCCCACTGAATGGTGCAGCTGAAGATCCAGCATTTGTCCATCTGTTTGTATCCAGGTTACTTTGAGCCAGTCTATTTAATTTCTCATCCCTGGAGTGTCTCTAGTTCAAGAGTATATGCATATTTCTTTTATTAGAACTGCGCAATGGGAAAATTGGTAACAAGATTGACATTAGAAGACTAGGTTTTTCTTTTGTTTTGAACAAACAATACACCTTCTAACAAGGTTTACTTTAGTCCAAGTTCTTGGAGGAGATTTTTAAATGCCTGCCTTACTTTGGAGGAAAAAAAAGAAAGAGGGAAATAAGCTATAATTACAAACAGAGAAGTGCTTGGGAAATGGGTTTAAATATATACGCCCGTTTTGAAGCTTCTAAAATAACCCTGAGCCTCAACTAGAGACAGGCAATATCCAACAAATAACACAGACTAATAGAAAAAGCTTAAGATTTGCAAATGGTGATAATTAGTCAAATGTACCATGATCTTGGGGGAAGCATGACCTTGGCGTACTGGTTTCTGAATTAAATCAGATATCCTAATTGACAAGTGTGAAAAATGTCACTTAGTATTGTGGGATATTATTTAGAAATAAAAAGTAATAAGGCTTTCTTAGCAGAAGTATTTAGGGAAGTCTACATGATCAGAAAGTATCCTGCTCATTTCCACAGTTGGAAGCATTTCCTGACCATCTAATGGGCTCCTGGCATTGTTTTAGAGTCAGAGAATATGGTAGTGACAAAAACAAAGTCTATGTTCTCAAAAAGCTACCATTCCAGATGTGGTGAAGGCAGATGGTAAACAAACCTGCTATCTGTTCTGTACAGAGCCCAGGACTCATTATTAGCCTTGAATTTGGATATTTATTAAAAGATAAATATTTATGAGGTCTTTTTTTCAAAGATTTATTTATTTATTATATACACAGTGTTCAGCCTCCATGTATGCCTGCAGGCCAGAAAATGGCACCAGATCTCAGTACAGATGGTTGTGAGCCACCATGTGGTTGCTGAGATTTGAACTCAGGACCTCTGGAAGAGCAGTCAGCGCTCTTAACCTCTGAGCCAAATTGAAAACTTTAGCTTAAAGAGTATCCCTATGGCCAAAATGAAATGGACCCTATATACTAATTTCAATGATGTAATGTTTGTGGTAGTCATGATCATACTTAAGGACTTATTTTAATATTGAAGCAATGTCCAACTAAATTGCTAAGAGTTCTATGTTCGAAGGGAATCATAGTTGAAGATTCAGGTCCTGTTTGAGCCAGTTAGCTCAGACGTGTTCCATCTTCTTATCAGTCATCATACAAATGCAAGTGACAAATCAAAAGCAGGTGCACATTTTTCTCACAACTAGAAAAGAGAATGGATCAAACACATCCTCTTTCTGTATGATCAGTGATGCATAAGAATGATGGGTAGACTGGTGATTTGAGATTTAGCTGGTGAATTGAGACCATGAATTCTCCCAGGCTTGTGGAACAAAGAGCATATCAAATGGGATTTCTCTATGGATGCTGATGGCAGTGGTAAAGCGAAATAGGATTATTTAAATACTTGTTTAAATATTCAAAGCTATACGAGCTGATTTGTGAGTGAACTAGTATTTTCTTTCCCTTGAGTGACCTTGAGATAAGCCTACATTTATTAAAGTCTCATTTTATCCACCTTTGCACTCTTCTTTCAACACCTACAGGCTTCTAAACACATACTTTGTCAAAGCTATAATCAATGTATTTGTTCTGGGGCCACTCTCAACATGAATTAAAGTTAAGTAGCCTCAGACCTGGCTTATAATTAGTGTGATGATCTTTTATAATTCCTTGGTAGGTAGAAAATTCTCACCAAATTTACTTTTCATCATATATACAAATGTAGCACCATTCAGGAGATTTCAAGGATTTTTTAAGGCACAAACTTGACTTTCTGTCACTTAGAAATTGGCTCAGAACACTGCTGGCACTCTGCTAAAGTGCTTAACCAGTTATTATTCCTCCCTCTACTACAAAACATTTGTGTTGCCAATAGCCCATTCTTTCCTTTCTGGTGTCTTTCACCATGCTTCTTTTAAAATAGCATTAAAAAAGACTGTGGCAATAATGTACAGATGGGTAAAGGCCACTTTTTAGAATCTAGAAAAAAATATAAGCTGTCTAGACAGAGGGAAATATGCATGCACAAATGCTTTTATATACATTTTCAGAAATTAATGGATTCAAAGAACACATCCATAGAGTTCTAATCACAAGGTTCGGATGTTAAAACTATCTGATCACAAACATCCAAGTAAATCTTACCTGTGCCTACAGCTTCCTAAGTATTATAGAATTTTAAAATATTATAATAAAATATTCCTGATTTTCTTCTATTTTTTTGGTTTGACAAGTCAGAGGCTTTGAAAAACATGTTTGTTCGTTAGATTGTTCACATTAGTGGTAGTATCTGCCTGTTCACCTTCATTTCTTTCTATATTTACTTAAAAGGAATTATTTTAATATACCCCATACCTCATAGAACCATATATTAATTTAAGAATGATCCAGATATCCTTTGTAATAATGGCATTTTGTTTATGGATAGTAGATTTTCTTCAAGTTTATTATTGTTGACTTTAAGGCACATAGATGTTTTGTTTTATATACTATATATCCCAGAGCTTTGTATGATTATTGGCAGGTACTTAAGGTTCTTAAGATATGTGTTGAAGGAGTAATGAGCTTGTAGTTTGCATAAAGCTTAATTTTAAAAGTCAGTTAGTCATCCCTATTTTTGCATTTTTAGTCATTTCTTTTTCTTAAAGACATATGCTAAGATTTTCAATTAATCCTAGCTAAGGATTAAATAATATGTACATATAGTCATTTGCTAAAAGGGTGAAATAATTTTTCTTAGTGTTTAGAGATGAGTATAGCAAGTAAGTCAAAATGTATTAATATACACATACTAGCAGGCCAGAAAGTTTAGTTGTAGAAGCCATTTCTCTTTCTTGGCAGTCATTGAAGATGTTGAAGGACTATGTAAATATGCACAGTGGTTGTCCTGAATCAGGATCTCTTGAGTAAGGTTTAAAAGTCAGTTTTCTTTCAGTACTCTGTGTGATTATTATGCATATTATTATGTAAGAATGCTGAAGCAGTAGTAATATTTGGGGTAGAAGAAGCAGAGCATTCTTACCTCTCCCACCTAATACCTCTGTGCTATCATGATGCTTAACTTCATTTTAGATTAAGTTCATCTCAACAGTCTGCTCTTTGGTTATAAAGAATCACATAGTTTTTAGCTGGATGTGGTGACCTACATCTCTCATTCCAGCACTCTGCAAGAGGATTGCTTCAAGTTTGAGGCCAGTCTAGTCTGCATAGTAAACTCCACGCTTTCTGGGACTACATAATGAGAATACGCTCCAATACCCACACTTCTTGCCAAGTAATAATATCATTGGTTTTACCTCTGTCTTGGAAGAAGTGTTAAATATTGAAAAATATATTATTACAGCTATATTGAAAAGGGCTCAATGATAAAGGATACTTTATTTTAAATAATGATGAGTCTAGATTAATATTAACCATTTTTCTTTAATAAAAGGTCACGTAGATGCTGGACAATGGTGGTGCACGCTTTCAATTCCAGCACTCCTAGGCAGAAGCAGGCGAATCTCTGTGAGTTCAAGGCCAGCCTGTTCTACAAGAGCTAGTTCTAGGACAGGCTTCAAAGCTACAGAGAAATCCTGTCTTCAAAAACCAAAAAACAAAACAAAACAAAACAACAAAAACAAAAACAAAAAAACAAAAAGTGTCATGTAGTATAACTTTTACTTTGCTAGATACATTCTGTATGTTGCAACTGTTTAACTACTGTTATAGCATAGAAAGAGCCATATACAATTCTATATGTAAAATGTTAATTGTGAACTGAATAATATCCCAGACAAAAATTATGTTTGACTTATTAAGACTTAATTATTGTAGAGAGTTAGATTATTTTAGCAGAGCTCCTTCTAGATAAGGAGACTTAAACCTCCTATCATAAAGTTGATTTAAATTTGTGGATAAGACATAACAGAAATGTTCCCAGGAATGCCAGGAGTGTTAACGTGTTTTGCCTGTACTTCACAAATAGTTGAATAGGTTTTCATTGATGAAGTTACTTCATTGAGAAACACATTTTATCAGTTTTGTAAAAAATTAAAAAAAATGACAGAACACAACCATCATATATGAGACAGGGGCCCCAAAATATATATAGATTTTGTTTTTAGTAAAGAAGGTTAAAAAATAAATCATTTTAACTCTCTCCTCCTCCAACTCCTGCTGTGTCCTTCCACATCTTTTCTGATTCATGACCTTTTCCTCTTTAAATATATATAATATATATATTATATACACAATATACACATGTCATATATACATACACATATATAAATATAGAGAGACATAGAAACACACACGCAAACATACAGATTCAAAACTTGCTGAGCCCACTTAGTGTTGAATGTGTGTGTGTGAGAGAGAGAGAGAGAGAGAGAGAGAGAGAGAGAGAGTGTTAAGGGCTGACAAACAGGAACTAAATAGACTATGTTGGGTCTTGTCCCAGGACAAAACTGATGCTCCCTCTCTCTGTAGCCACTAATTGCCTATAGCTCTTCATCTCGGGGTGCAGTCTTCTCATTCACATAACTGTTTATACAAATATTAATATATAATAAATTAAGGGATTTGGGAGGCTCCATGGCATTCTTATATTTCTAACTTTTAGTAACTTTGTCTTTACTGATTCTTTTATTTTATTTTATATGCATTAATGTTTTGCAATGGGTGTGAGGTCCCCTGGAACTAGAGTTACAGACAGTTGTGAGCTGCCATGTTGGTGCTGAGAATTGAACCTAGGTCCTCTGGAAGAGCAGTCAGTGATTTTAACCAATGAAGAATCTCCCTAGCTCATCTTTACTGATACTTAAGGAATACCTAAAGGCTTGAGTTTACTGTTTTTATCTAAATTACACAAAAATAGTCAGTTTCCTTCAGTAGCAACATCAATGGTGGTTTGTTGCTATTGCATTTTTGTCAGTTTGATTATTTGTTTTACCCAAATCTGCCAAATGCTAAAGCCAAATATGTCTCTGGAAGTATACATACTGTACCAGCCATTTAAGGACAGATTAACTGGTTAAAAATATTTTATGTTTTTAATTGATAACCTTTCCCCCTCTAGCTCCATCTTTGCCCCTCTAGACCTTCCCAGCTACCTTCCCTCAGATATCCCCATGCCTTCATTAATCTGATAGCCTATTTTTTCTTTATTTTACAAACACATATGTGTGTATGCACACACACATATATGTGTGCTTATTTTATATATATACTTCTAGGTCCATTTTATTGTGTTTTCAGGGATGATTACTCTACACTGGAAAATAAATAAGAGTGCTCATCCCTGAAAGAGGCTAATTCTTCTTCTACCAGTCATTAGTTGCCTTTAGTTCTTTTTCTAGGAGTATAACCCTATGAAATTTTCCCTTTTCACATTAATATATCCATTGATATTGCCATTGTTCTGGTCTTGTTTGTGCAGCCCTTCCTAGGAGAGCCTATTTCACAGCAGACTTTCCAGTACTCTGGATTGTATTATCTGTCATTCCACATCCTCTTCTACCATGTTCCCTGAGCCAAGGATGCAGCAGCTGTGAAATCTATCCATCAATGGATATGTGTCATGGTCTATTGACCTTTGCATTGTGTTAAGTTGTGCTTTTCTGTAATGGTCTCCATTTCTTTGATTAGAGGTTGAGGGATGGTAGTTGCACTATCCGTGGGTTTAAGGATTAGATTGAGAATCAACAAGTACTTATGCTAGTCTAGCAAAGTGTCAGAAGTAGATACTTTTCTCAGGTCAATGACCTCACTATCCTCAGGAAGCCAAATAGGTTTCCAGTACCAGGCATGATTTCTCTCCTGTTGAGTGGGCCTGATGTCCAATTAGACAGCTGTTGGTTGCTACTAACATGTGAGTGTCAGTAACTACACCTTTCTGTATATCTTGTCATCCTTGTTGAGTGTTGTGATGCATAGGTGTTGCCAGATGGATAAAACTGTCTATTTGCTTCCCTCCCTTGGCAGCTTGCCCAGTGTTTTCTGGAACCGTGGAAACTAGACCACAGAAAAGAGGCTTTTAGAGCAGATCTACTTAGAATCACCTGAGTCTGGTGTCCTAAGTGTGAGTTGTATTCAACAATAGGGGCCAACTCTAAACCCTGAGAGGCAACCACCCAGATATATATTGGTAATCTAGATAGTTTTGAGAGTCACTTGCACTATCCCAACTAACCATTTGAAAGATTTTTTTGTCCTGGTAGTTGAGTTTTTGTTAGTCTATGGTTTTTGTGGGAAGCACTGAGAGCCCACGGGTCTTAGCTTTTGTATATATACATATATACATATGTGTATTGTGCATAATTATACATAATGTATTTATGAACAATAAAATATATTTAAATATAACATTTTATGTATTATTTAACATAATGTTAAATTTAAAGCTTTAATATCATATAATTTATAATGTGCATAATATCATAATATATTTAATATAATATATATTATATTATGCACATTGATTTATATGTATTATAAGTTTTAGGCAAATGTAGAATATGATTCCTTAATCTTTTATTAAACAACTTCAGTGTTATTTGTCTCTTACTCCCCTTCTCCTTTTGCATTTACCGTCCTTTCTCCACCCTGGTGGAACCCACTTCCGATGATTTCATTCCCCACTCCAAATCACCTGTATCCTGCTATTTCCTTCCCAAATCTCCCTCCCACCTCTGGTTATATTTTCCTAGTTTCTGTGCTTATTCTATGTTGTACACTCAAATATTAGGATTTGCAGCTCAGTTACCTCACTCAATATAATATTTTCTATGTCCATCCATTTTTCTGAAGAATTCATGATTTCATTTTTCTTTACAGACAAAAATATTTAATAAATGCTTTAAAATGGGTTCACATTAATTTCAGTAATAGGATTTCCTCTAGAATCTACTACCCCAGAAGCTATGGGACTTGGGTAGGTTTAAAGTACAAGGTGTGAGTTCTCTCTTACCGAGCAGGCCTTAAGAGCAACTAGACAACTCTTCCTCTTTTATTGTTTTTTT